>JAWQRM010000139.1:0-29118 GCA_033557675.1 Coptodactyla brooksi
AATGACAGGAAATTAACTTGCTTTATTTATGAAGTTAAAAAGAAATAAAAAAGCACAACACAGAAATATTATATACCCCAGCAATTATCGCACAAACATGTATTTAATATGCTTCAATAGGAGAAAGGCAGAGGAAGTACAAGCACAAATACTCATAAAAGTTTGTATATTAAAAATGCAAATAGCATTAGACAACCACATAGCATACCAGTTTACTTCGTTGCCTACACGTTAAAATCTCGGTATGCACGGTTTTCAGAAATGTCCAAGTTTCACGTGACCGTAACAGATTAGGCAACCAACCTTGCAGTATGGTAATGATTAAAATAAAACACCCTAAATGTCGTAATTGGGAAAATCAACGGCGTAACAAAATTAATTTACTGTTAAATAACAGGAAAAGAAATATTCATTATTATCAAAGGATATTAACAGTGAATCCCATATCGAAATTAGATGATACAGTTCTAATTAATAATAAATTACAACAAACACTTTGAAAAATTTGAATAACGAAAAAATACTCAGTCAAGATCTGGTTACTTTTTAGTAACACACACTATAACATTATTACAATATTACCAAACTACGATATAAACAATTTCTGAGAACAGGAATCTGCATTTGATCATGTGAGACTTAAATCTAAAAGTGTACTGTAACAATAATAATTAAAAGAACATTGCAAACCAACGAAGTTGATTTTTAAAAATGGATCCTCTTCTTGTATTCAGAGAACCCAAAAACATATAAATTCAGAAGAAAGAACCGGCTGGCAAAAAATGGAATTCTATGTCAGTAACTAATTGTAACATTTCTAATTTGTTTTAAATATACCTGTTGATTAAAGACTACAGCATGCCATCAAGTATGTCGGTAAGAATCGGTAAATACTGTTTTATGCTTGTAAAAGTATTCAAAATATAATACGAATAACCAAAATGTGTGTTGATTGATAAAAAGAGAAAGATCACCTTGTTAAATGATCAAATTTTAATTTTTTCTTAAAAAATATGTGTGCTGCTGTAATTCAAAAACATATTTTGTTATTTACTTATAATAAAATTAATCTTATTATTATCCTATATCTTAATATAGGATATGTTACAAGTTAAATCTTTGTCAATGGATGGCAATGTTTTTAAAATTAAAAAAAAAAGCGATATAATTTCTGAGTACCCATAATATTTTGGCAGTTTTGTACAAAGTAGCCTTCTGTCAAATTAATTTGATCAAGTACCTATATATATTTTATTTCACTATGTTTTACATAGTAGACTCACGTTCAATTAATATGAAATATTGAGCAATGCACAAGTGAAATTAGTTCCCAATTATCAATTTCGATATTGACCGGAAATTAACTTTGACTCAAATTGTAGAATGGAGAATGTATAAAAGTCTGTATGAAAGTATGAATAAAAGTAAATTTAAAAGTGTACTGCAACGATAATAATTAAAAATACATTCTAAACCAACGAAATTGATTTAAAAATGGTTTTTTTCTTGCATTCAGAGATCCCAAAAACAGAAATTCAGAAAAAAGAACCCTTGTTGACAAAAAATGGAATTTTGCGTCAGTAACTAACTACAACATTTCTAAATTATTTTAAACACAACTTTCTACAAACATCAAAGTATGTCATCGATCAATGTATGTCGATAAAAATTGGTTAATATTGTTTTATGCTTGTAAAAGTATTAAGGATAGTCCTGTATATGAATAACCAAAATGTGTGTTGATAAAGACAGGAAAATCATCTTGTTAAATCATCAAGTTTTAATTTTTTCTTTAAAAATTTGTATACTGCAGTAACTTAAAAACATATTTTGTTATTTACTTATAATAAAATTAATCTGAGTATGCTCTTCCTAAGTTTTAATAAATCGAGCACCTTGTCACGAAATGATTAGTCAATCTCTTTTTCGTAGACACTAGATGAAATAATAAGTGTAATTAAATAAATAAAACAATAATAATAGAACGCTTGATTCTTGTAATAAGTAAGCCATTGTTCAAACATTAGTAGTTTTAGGGCTGCAGGCCTTTTTCTAAATAACTTTTTAAGGAATAAAATTTTTCCTTAATAACTATTTTTTACAATTAATCGTTAATTCATTGTGTTTCGAAAACAATGCTTTTAATCAAAATTTTCAAATACGAAAAGGTCAATTTAAATGTAACGTCGAAAGGTAAAAACTTATCACAATTTAAACTTCAAAACGATACATTTTGTGCTGAGTATCGAATAAGTTCACACAACACAGGAAATAATAGTTACTTATACAACAAGGGATTAAAATGGAGTTTAAAACCCAATTATTCCCGTGTTTTATACAATATTTTATTTTTAATTCGAATTTAATAGCTAACTTGCTAAAAGTTGGCTATTAAATTAAAACTTCATGCGTATGTCACTTTACTGTCAAAGTGACAGCTAACGTCACTTTGACGTTAAAGCGACGTATGCATAAAGTTTTACCATATATCAGCTTGCCGTGATCCCTGTCGAGAGCAGCTTTTTACTTTCTCTTATACCGGTAGGTATAAAGAAAGTATTGCATTCTTTTACTTTAATTCCCTTGTGTTTAGCCCCCGAAAACTAACAATTAAAAACGTGTTTTAAATGCGAATTAAAAATAAAGATTTTAAAAAGCATAATAAACTTTTTTGGTTACCTATAACTTTTATAGGTTGGCGAAGCTGTAATTTACGATAGTTACTAACAGTTCTAAATTAACCCTGCATTTGTGATCATGTTTGAGGTTATGTGAAGATAACCTCAAACGTCATTTGTCAAGTTACGCATCATACAGGTACGTGAAACATGTTTTAACGAAAAAAAAATGGTGCAAGAAAAAATATGGAGGAAAATTTTATATGAAAACCAAGGTTTTTCTGATAATTATACCGACAAAACATTCCTTAAGGACTTACGTAAAAATGTACACACTCCGGAGGTAACGTTGAAAGACTGTATATTGGGAGCGAGCCGTTTAGCTCAGGAACTGTCCATCGTAGTCAGTTTTGTGATAATTTACGTATTTTTATATAACGATTGGTTACCGCCGCATTCCGTGTTGTTAACGGCAATTGCAACGATATTACTCGGATACATTTTATACAGTAAAGTGATAAAAACTAAAACTTTCAAGAGCGTATTTACAAGTATCCGAACTTTTATCATTTTCTTTATTTTTGCTTATTTTTTCTCCCCCGTTTTGTATACGTTAACGGATACTATTAGCACCGATACGATTTACACGACAACCTTTTATATGATGCTCGTGCACTTGATATTTTTCGACTACGGCGTACCTGCGGCAATCGTTTCAAACAGTTTGTCGATAAGCGCGGCGATGTTCGCTTCGATATGCTTAGCTTCGAGACTGCAATCGTCGTATCATTCCTTAGTTTTAATAACAGTCGCTATCGAATGTTTCTTGTTATCACCGATTCTACGTAAAAACTATTCGACGTATAAAGTGACCCCGTTGTTAATTTTAGGTATAGTTTGTGTATTGTACAGTGTATGCACGGTTTCGTTAGTACTATTTAGTTGTGCGTTAACGTTTATTTGTATAGTTTGTCCGATGTTATTTATACGATATCAGAATTACAAGCGAAATATTTATGGCCCTTGGGACGAAGCAATAATAGATAATGCGGCACATATCAATGATCTCATTTATTCTTAGAAAATGTTAACAGCGTACGTTTAAAAATGTTACAAATATGAAAAAATAAAAATTTACAATTCACTTAACTGGCACAAATTGTATTAGGCGTTTTATTTTTCTTAATAAGGCTTCGATTAGTCCTTTATCCGATTCCGAGCTATCCTGTAAAGACAAAATTAAATTCTTAAGTTATTGAAATAAAATCGTTTTAAGTTTTTGAAATAAAAAAGTGTGATGAAATACTCTTAATTAACTTGGATGCACAGATTAAACATTAAATGGATACAACTACCTTTTTTAACGTCTGAAGACGTTAAAAACTTTTTAATATAAGTTACAATGCTATCCATCTAAGGCTTGTGCACGGATATTTAGTTATGGAAAATTCAAAATTTGCATTTGGAAACGGCATAGACCATGCATGATCATATTCATTGCTAATTTTTAGAAATGCAACTCTTAGCTTGTCAAAATTGGTTTACCAAATTTTGTTTCGGTCGACCAACTGAAGCAAACTGTTAAGATTGTTATAAGGGTGCTGAAATACTCTTAATTAACTTGGATGCACAGATTGAACATTAAATGTATACAAGTACCTTTTTTAACGTATGAAAACGTTAAAAACTTTTTAATATAAGTTACAATGCTATCCATCTAACGCTTGTGCATGGATATTTAGTTATGAAGATTCAAAATCTGCATTTGGAAACAACATAGACCATGGATGATCATATTCATTAGTAGTTTTTAGAAATGCAACCTTTCTTAGTTTGGTGTTGAGTTTAACATGAAGTACAAAAAGCATTTCGTCATTTTGCATTTTCGTAGAGGCAAGAAAACTGCTTCGATGCTCATGAAAAAATATGTGAAATTTATGGTGTTGATGTTTTGTCAGAATTGGTTTACCAAATTTTGTTTCGGTCGACCAGCTGAAGCAAACTATGTACAGTAGAACCTCGATTATCCGAGTTTCGGTTAATCGAGATTCCTGTTAACCGAGCCAATAACGATTTTTTTTTTTGTGAATGAGCCTTGAGAATGACCACATTTTCTAGTTCACTCTCCATGCTACAGATTGAAACATAACTTTATATATGTATATTTTTATCATTTAAAAAACGTTCTGTTGTTTTTATCCTAAAAGATGTTAAATTCGTGAGCACAGTGACTTTTTATACATTGCTGCACTCTTCTGTGTCTTCTTTCTTTATACAATTTCTATTAATCAAGATTTCCAATATCCGAGGTACTAGCGGTCCCAATTAGCTCGGATAATCGAGGTTGCAGTTACGGATCTTAGGAGTTTGGACTTTGATCTTAGTTTAAGCTGTTTATATTTACAAAACGAAAATGGCTTGGATTAGAAATCAAAGCCATAACCAAATCAAATCGCCATATGTGAGAATGATGAAAAGCTCTAAGTCCATTTATCAACCCTGAACGGATATTCGTAGAAGCTTGGATTCATTAAAAAGCTCGATATTTCAGTTCCTCATGAATTGAAAGATTCATTTAACACAACACATCAATATCTTCGATTTTCTGCCATTTTTGAAACGAATGATAACTGGCAATAAGTAGTGGGTTGTTTACAATAACATCAAGTGCAAAAGATCGTGGAGTAAATGTGATGAACCAGCACAGCCCACATTGAAAGATGAATTGTGTCAAAATAAGACCATGCTGTCACTTCGCTGGGATTACAAAGATCTTATGTACTTTGAACTACTTTCAAGCACCCAAACAGTTGATTCAGATGTGTACTGCAAACGAGTGAAATTAAATTATTCAAATTAAATGAATCAATCAAACAGAAATCTCCAAATCAAAAATTTGTATGCTGTTGTAACTCAAAACATATTTTCTTATTTACTTATAATGAAATTAAACTTAGTATACTTTTTCCAAGGTTTAATAAAACGATATACAGAGCATTTTGTATAGAGTGTCATGAAATAATTAGTTAAACTCTTCATCATAGACGCTAGATGTAATAATATACTGATTCATCTAATAAATAAGCCATTGTTTAGAAATTAATAGTTTTGGGGCTAGAGGCGTCTTTCTAAATTACCTTTTAACGAATAAAGTTTCTTTTAATAGTTCTCTTGGAAATTAGTCATTAATTGAATTGCATCCAAAAGAGATCATGCGGTCAGTTCGGTGGGATTACAAAGATCTTGCGTAATTTGAACTGCTCCAAACCAAACGATTATTTCAGATGTGCACTATAAACAACTAGTGAAATTAAATGAAGTAATCAAACAGAAACCTCCAGAATTGGAAAATCGTAAAATAATTGATATTCCACATCTTTAGTGACTTGTCAAAAATCATTGGAAGTTGGTTTGGAGTGATGTCACATCCACCATATAGCTCTGATCTTGCACCATCAGATTACCATTTATTTCGATTTTTGTAAAACTCTTTGAATGGTAAAACTTTCAATGATGATGCTATGAAATCACACATCGCTTTTTTTTATACTGAAAAGCACTAGATCTTCTATCAGCGCGGAATCATCAAGTTGACAGAAAGATGGCAAAAAGCTATCAAACAAAAAGGAAAATATATAATTGAATAGATGTATCATCTGTTGTATGAAAATCGTGTTTTATTTCATACAAGAAAATCTACAATTCCTTTTGCAACAACCTGATAGTTTGCTTAAGCTATAAGATGAAAAATGTAAAATATTTTCAACCATTTGTTGTTGAAGTAAACAAAGCTGTACAACATTAAAGACATTTTTTCTTAGTAAATGAGCAAACGTACTTTTTAATAGTTCGAATATTTTTTTCGCATTTATAGAGAAAAACAATCTGACTTGTTCTCATTTTAAAATGTTCGTGAAATTTTATTACATGGTCTGTAGAATAAGGTTCTACATTCTTGCCAAGTTCAGTTCCTCTAACTAAAATCATGTTGTAGTAACCAGCATTTTTCGGTTTTCCCCTCGAACTTTGAAACCATTTTGAAACCAATTATTCACAACCTAGTTTCCTTGAAGTATTAAATAAACACCCCATATTAACACTTGCTAGCATCCAGGAGACATGGTCTCACAGCAGAAAATAAAAATAAATGATATATTACTTCTGCTAGTAGGTTCGTTAGCTTCAACACCTAAACATCTACTGAGCCTTCAACCCATAATTCACTCCACAAATTGCATTCACAAGATAAAACAATATGGAAATATCCTATTTAAAAGATAAAAATTGACAGTTCTTGAATGTCTATCATATGAAATGCCTATTTTTGCAGACAACAGGGCAATTAGTAAAAAATGACACTTTTTATTACAGCACACATTCACATTTCTTACGTCGATAGCGAACGAAATTATCTTTAATTGAAAGGAGATATCCTGAAATTTAAAATTTCAACTCCTATTAATTTTAGTCTCCATCACACGTCCAATCTATTGTATACAGATCTATCAAAATATAGACTATATACTCACTTCGGCAGTTTCCAGCAGGTGGCTACAGAAACTATCAGTAAAAATGGATACCAATCCTTGTTTCAAGTTACTGATATCATCGGTGGATACATGCCACATAACTTCTGACGAAGGTGCTAGAGTTGCTAGAAACATATGCAGAATAGTAAGTTTATAAATTATATCAGAGAGGCAAATTTGCAGGTCGAAAACTATAATAGATATGAAAAAATATTGAACCATGCAGCCTTGTGTCTGTAGCAATATTTGTTACCGTTTTTTATTTTAAATGCTACATTAAATGTTTGTTGGTTTACACAGGAGCTATGTATCATGATCCCGCAGCAATCATCATCCCTTTTTATATGAATTGCATCATTCTTAATTAAATCCTAAAATGCCAACTACTTATAAATCATATTATTGTCAACGTAGAGAAGCACTTTGCAACATAGAGAAACAAACAAAGTTGCAAGCAAACAGCTTATTCTGCAGAGGTATAGCTGTCAAGCTCCTATATAGAAAGTAATAAATTTCAATAAAGGATTTTCTGCTTTTAGTAGTTCTAAAATACTGAATTATGAATTTTTTCTTGGAAATATCAGATAATCTAAGAAGAAATACATGTCCTCGCAGTTTCCTATTTTACAAAACTCGGTTAATATTTTTAAAAATGCATGTATAACATGGATATTTAAAAAGGGTGATATTGACAAACCTCCAATTATTGACCAATCAGCATATTACCAGTTAATTAAAAAATACTAAAACCACATCTGAAAGTGGCACACTGGAAATCTAGCGCATTTTGCGAAACAATAAGAAGATATATGCGAATAAAACCGGAACCTGGATGAACCACGAAATACTGAAAGAGTTGGGAGGAGAGAATATCATGAGGTACTATATAAAAGCATAGCAGACCAGCTATGGTTGGTTCATATCATAGAGAATGGTATAACAAAACTGATCAGAGCAATGACTAACTGCTAAACCAAGAACAAGAAGGTGATACACATAATGGAATACCTGAAAAGCATGGGAATAGAAAGATTCAGAAAAGGCAAAAAACATGAAGGATTAAAGGAGAATAACTATCAAAGAATAATAATAGAAACTACCAAAATACACAAATTGTAAGACAAAAATATAAATGTGAGCCCTAATCCTCCTTGGTAATAGGATCATAAAATAAAAGCTTCTTTATGAGAAAGCAGCTATAACCAATAAAATAAATTAAATGTTTCTAATGTCAGATCACCACAACCTAATTATGAATATTACTCAAGCCAATTGGATAAACTGTCTGCGCATAATTCATAAACATATTTTTCACCGTCATGAAATATTTGCAATACTATAGTATTGTACTAAAAATAGAAAGGGAATATAACTAATCAGGACAAAAAAAGCTTTTAGAATATCTTCTATTAGCTTGAGATTTGAAATATAAAATAGCTAACACAAGTTGAAATATGAGCCAACATGTCAATAATGTGTTAACAATACTCATTTGCTATCTAATCCTTTTCAATTTGTGAATCAGTGGTTTCCAATTAACAATCAATCAATAATTGATGCTATACCCACTTATATTTAACGCAATAAAATTGTTTTTACTGACATTTTAAACACATATGCCATGTCGAGTTATTTTGGGTTAACTGGATGAAACGTTCGTTCTATCTTTTTAAATAACAAGTTACAAGATGTTACATAACTCCTGTGACACCCAAAATATTATTAAGTTTTCGACCTGCCATATAGTAGCATGCAAATTTGTTCACCTGTTAAAAAATAAACAAAATTACAAACTTACAGTCAACATTTAAAGTTGTGTTCAACCCAACAATGCTCTTCTTGCTTTTCGCGATAGCCTTCAACATGTAATAATCCAAATGCGTCCAGACCAAGTACAACGAATGTTCGATTATGAACGTAGCGTGTGCAATTTCCTGTCGTTTCATTTTCAACTTTTCTGCCACTGTTTCGTAAACGCTCTCCCGCATCGTGTTTAAGTCGAACATTTCCTGCACGGTCGGCATAAAATCTTTCAAGTCAACAGTGTTCATCGCAGGTATTTCCTTGAGTTTGGTATTTAGAAAGTTGAGCGTTATCTTCTCTTTGTGGTAATACTGCACGGTGGTTATGAGCTGTTGGACGACGACTCCCAGCGATGGCAGGTGGTCGTTGAAACTCTTGGAATTCTTTCCATTAAAGTTATTTAACGAATCGGTCAATGTCGGCTGGAAAATTATTCCTACACCCGAGTGGTCGATGCCGTGATTCGCTACCAGGTTTCTCGCATACAGCATTAAATTTGAAACGATCTTCATTGCGTAGAGGAGTCTTTCTGAAGTTTGATACGTCCTATCGTCGATGGTCGAGGAATGCATCAGCAGTTCTTTCATTGTATTCTCCGATAAAATAAATTTCGATAACAAATTCAACATCAATTTCTGCAGCCGGTGCAAGTGCGCCCTATTATCCTGGGGTATCGTGAAATTCTCCAGAATTGTTATTAGATCGTTGTTGGCCGTTCTGGCTATTAATTCGGTCACGATTGATAGTTCTTTTAAGTTTATATTTGAAAGGAACGGGGAGCCGTTCCTCAGGATCATTTCGATGACGTCGAGATGACTCAGAAGGTAGTGGGTGATCTGTGCCACTGAGGAACGATTTTCGGTTCCCAAGGACGTTAGGATAGCTTCGCAGATGTGCAAGGTAGGCAACCATAATTGGAGGTAACGTGCCGAGATGGGTGGAATAAAATTATCCATTGTTTCCTCACTCTGTTCTGATGATTGCTTAGAAATTTCCGGGTGATAATCGTACACCTTCATATTGCTAAGGCACGATAGTAAGTTTTGTTCCAATAGTAATTCGGCCCCGACTCTCGTGGAGGCGAGGCGCGTTAGAAATGACATTTTCGATTCGCACACGTACAGGGCTTTTACGTTTTCCGGGATAGGTTCCATGATGAGTCGCAAATCGTTGTCCGAGTCTAAAATACTCTGGATGATATGTTTCAAATATCCCCTTCCGGATAAGTATATGATCCAATTTGCATTCCCTGACAAAGCGATAAGCAAACTAAAGCTTGCCATTGCCAACATTCGACATATATCCTGTCCACCGATGCAATCGTGACACAGCACTTCAATCAGCTTTTCGTTGAAGACAGAAAAGATGTCCGATGATAACTGGATGGTGTAAGATTCGTTTTGAATCCTTAATTTTGAATTGTCCAGTCTGTTTACGTACAAACTATCCTTAACTTGTAGATCGTCGTAACTTTCCATGCTGACTAGGTGTAGAAAGGTGACCAGTGCCCCATACAGATTAACCCTTAGCTTCTGAGCTGTTACATCTGCAGTTAAGATCCAATCGACTAAATTTGTTAATATAAGCCTTAAAGACGCTGCGTGCGTTTCTACAATACTTGGAGATGCTTCATTTAAATCTGTACCTTTTCTCAAGGCACATTTGTGCTTTTCCGAATGCACGTGGCATTTTCTTAAATTTTCTAATAACAGAACGGTTGTCCCGGATAAGTAGTTTCCTATATCCGGTAGAAGTAGTGCTTTCCCAACTTTACCTAAATTAAAAGAAATGAAACCATTATCAGATTTAGAATAATTAAGCCCAGTGTTTGAAAGCATATATTTTTAAAATCATTCCACTAAAAAAATTGAAAATCTACTTACACAACTTACACTACTTCTTACACAATTTTTTTTATGTGCAATTTACCTGCAGCTCATGATAAAAGCAAAAAGTGCCCATGTTTTTGCCAGTTCCGAGCGAATACTCATTTTTACCAATTTTCTTATTGCAAAGTAACCCCTCAAAAATTGCGAATCTTGGACTGGACGTAGTAGCAATTTTATATTTGTAATTTTTTTGGTCATTCGAGTGATAATCGGACTTTTGTTCATTGTCGACATCTCATCAATGTCTTATTGTAGGGCAACGCGATTCAGTTTCAGAGAATCCTTACTTTATTTGACATTTTGTCATTATATTAAAATCGCAATACATTCATTATATACATTTTTTAACGAGTTCAATTTCAGAAAGAAATTGGCACAGTACGCAGCTTTAGCCTTGAGTCACTGATCGGAGTCGATGCCAGTATTCTCGATTATTTTTCCTTTTTGTGACCACGACAGATTATTTTTTAACTAAAGGGAACATTGCAATGCCATTTTCATTAATGTATTTCTTAATTTTGCAAGAATAATAACAATTCAAAAAAGATGTGCTATAACTTAAAAACAAACTTGCATTGATATTATATTTGATATTCCCTAACATAAAAGAACCTCTCTTCTTGATTTCCTACTCTTTGTATTTTATTATTGCGGCTAGACTTCAAACGTAATAAAAACATATAAACGTTTTCTGTCTTTTACCTATAAGAAAATATTTGTTTGCTTGCATTATCGTAACGTAGGTATATAACATTACAAAATCTATTCCCACCCCTCAGTTATATTATAATAATAATATAACAAAAGCGAATATAATTGATTGGTTACTGAAAAGAAACGTGCTGCTTCTAGAAGGGATACTTCATTTCTCTAAAATTTCTCTCCAAAATTGCAGTTATTGCAATTATTCAAACCATACCGCTATGAGAGAGTATTATTGTTAGATTCAATTGCAATTCAACTCAAAGGAGGACACATAAAATTGCTATGGTTACCTACTGCCCATTGCGAGTTTAATGCAGTTAAATTAATTTGGGCTTACGTGAAGAATATAGTAGCAAAAAACAAGAAAACTCTAAAAATTAAGAATATATTATGATTAAATCAAGAGACAATGACTTCCTGCAACCCGAAATATGGAGAAATTGCATTGAACATAACAAAAAAATTGAAGACATTTACATAGAACATAGAATAAAAGTGGATGAAGCAATAAAACCACTCATTATACACTGAAATGAAGTCTCCTGCTCCTTCTAGTATCAGAAACAGTATACAAAGTAGATTCTATCATTAGTGCATTGGATACTTTGGCAGAAAACATCAATTTTGCCATGGGCCCTGAACCAAGAAAGATTCACAACGATAAACGTATGTATGGTATGTTTATTAATTTTAATTTTGAGTACAGTTTATGTGGTGTTATTCTCTAAGATAAGACAATAGCAACTGTTGTATAACCGCAATGCTTGTTAATATTCTGTAATAAAACAACTTTAGTAAAATAAAACATTATTTACTTTCCTTATAACAATAAGTAACTTTTATAAATGCTCAAAAATAGCTTTAATACGACTCTGGCTAATTTCTACGTTTACAGGACTTCTGACTTGAATGGTGCGAGCTTCTGACCTGCCGATCTCTCTATTTATTTAATTCGTCTGAGTCTTTAATTCGTTTCCACAATACATATAACAAATTCTGTGCAATTTTAATGCAGTGACAGCATATAAAAATAAGTCAGCATTTTCTGGAGCAGAATCGCATTGCCATCCAATAAGGCATTGATGAGATATCGAAAATGAATGAAAATGCAATTATCATTCGAATGAATAAAAAAATGGCAAACATACAATTACTATTACATCGTAGGTAGAGTAGTCTACGTCCATTCCAAGTTTCGTCCAACTTTTGAGTGGTTACTTTGCAAGAAAAAAATTGGTAAAGATGAGCATTTGCTCAGAATTGGCAAAGAACTGCACTTTTTTGGTTTCATCAGAAGCTGGTTGGTTTCAACAGCACATAAAAAAAATTGAGTTTTTCGTATGATATTAAGAAATAAATGCCAAATGTAACGAGGTATTCTTCAATTTTTCGGTGGAATACTTTCAAAAATATAGGCTTAATATAAGTTTTTATAGGCTATAAACTATGCTGAATAACAATTCTACAATGTATTATACAGTGTCAAAAAATTTCTAAAGCAACTATGAAACAAAATACTGTTAGGTTAAGTGTAACAAGAACTGTCATTCCTACGTGCCAGATTCAAAATAAGCTATAAGTTTGCAAATATTTTATTTTTAGATTCGTTACATACTGTACATCAAAACAGGAAATTAACAAAAAAAAAAGGTAAAAATGGAAGTTTAACAAAGCCAACATTAGTTTTAATATAAGAATTAAAATTTAGAAGTTTTCAAAATCATGGAGAGAAAGTAACCAAAAGAAAATATTTTAATAGTTAGGTCGAAAGTAAGGGAATCAGTCGATAAAAATTTCAAAGCACATCTCAAAAAAATGAAAATAACTTACCTAGCAGTTGCTCTAAAATATAAATTTGTAGCATCTGCTGTTCGTCCGTGTTCAATATTTCGTACGGAACATACACCACGAGTACTTCAACAACCTGCCGCCAAGCATTGATAAACCTTACCATACAGGCTGCAGTACGTCGGGAATTATTGATGTTTAACGCGTGAAGTAGAACTCGTTGGATTTCTCTCATTAGTGCCTGGCGTTGTCCGATGGTCGCCATTCCTTGTATAATGCCGGGTTCGTCTGTCAATATCTGATGTACTTTTTTAATGTCAATCAACTTTGGAGTAGAATCCGTGTAGCAACTGTTTATGATGGAGCTTAAAACGTTGGCATCGAAAAATTCCCAGACTGGTGTTTCAACTTCCCTTATGTTAAAGTCGAATTGCACAATCAACTTGACCAGGAGATTGTTTCCTTTCATACTGTCCTGGATGGTGGAATAAACGGAAAGGTTATCGCTTATGGGAATTTTCGCATCGGTACTGGTCAGTAAAGTGAAGGGGTCTAATTTAAAGGAATTGTTGCCTGTAGGCATATCGACTAAGAGGTTCGTAAGTTGTTTCATGTAATTAATTTGCTTGGTACGGCAACAGACTTTTATTTCGATCGCCGTAGTCATTAATAGCCAAGACAATTGATTTACGTTACTTAGTTCTTCGTTTATTTTCTTGTATCCACTCAAAATGTGATCTTTCAAAAAATTCGGAATCATTCTCAATAGTTTTAACGTCGGCTCGGATGTCCTCTGGTTCGAACATAAAGTGTATAGCATGTGATAGGATGATTCTAGCAAAGACGGCTTTATTAGTATACCAGGCGTTAAAGCCAACTTCAATAATCCAAACAGGGAATGTATACACGTTCTTGGAAAATCTATAATACCAGGTAGTTGAAAGATTGTAGTGCTTACATCTTTTTTTAAATCGAAACCCAAGAGAAAATGGGACAGATTCGGTGCTTTGTACGGTAGGCACTGTTTAAGCAAGGCTAGAATAGATTCTTTCGTTAACGAGTTTACGTCCGTATCTTCGTTCGTGGCATCTAAACATTCGACGAAGCCATTCCTTATGGTTTTGCTGGATTCGATATCCGACAGTATGATGTTCATCAATTGGTTTTGTGTTAGAGTCGATGATGTCAGGTGGGTTATAATTCGTATGGCAACCAGACAATGCCCCGGGATACTCATTTGATGGTTCGTGTACTTCGCAATATTCAAAACGTGATCTGGCTTGTTACTATATTGATTTATCGACATTAATAACTTGCTAAGCTGTACCATTGGCACAACAAACGGTGCGTTAGTTAATATCTGGAAAAATCTACCTTGTAATAATAATCCCTTTTCGATTATATTCATACAGCTCAATGTACATTTTTCGATGAAATGTTGCCCAGAAAAAGGTTTGTACGTATCAAACAAAGTAATTCCTTCGTGCAAGATATAGAGCAAGAGGTTTAAAACATTGGATTTTGTATTTAGTTGAACCATGATGTGAAACCCAGGTGGTGAATTGAATTTATCTGGTTTAGATGCATTTTGAAAATCTGTTATGTCCGGTACGTACTGAACGATAAACCTTTCGAACAGCCGTAAGCAAAAACTTGCAATTTCCCACTTCTCCTCCGGATTTTTGTACGACCTCGTATGGAATTTTAAAAACACAGAATTAACGATAAACGTCAAGTAAGGATCAAATCCGGGCACTCTTGGCCCCGCCCCTAGGGTGCGTGGGATTCCAAACTCTGTCAGCACGTCTAACAGTTCCAACAAGCTTTTCGTTAAGGGATACTCTTCCATGCGCGATTCGACCTCGTCCAGTTCGGTTTGAATTCCCCTCGGTTGATAACTCGACGTGCTCGGAATCGTAATCAAAATCTGAGAGGCTTCTAGATTATTCCACATTTGCGATGCAGTTTCTGGAGATTTCGACAAGGCTGCTAACGTTGATAAGATATCTGCTTTCAACGGAATCGGCACCGAGCAACTCACCAACCCGAGAAGAATGCTTAGAGGTGCCCACGACGGATGTTCGCACAAAGACATTCTGGAGAACTCGTCCTGACCCGCTATTGTTTTCAGCAATTTTAAAACGGCTTGCAATCCTTGAATTTCCTGAGGGGTAATTCCCTTAAGGTACGGGGTACGATGGCGATACACCGTATCGGTGGCTAAAGGCATTTCTTGTCTTAAATTAGCATAGTACTGACTGAACGACATGAAGAAGTGATCCCAACTTATCGTGGTTTGTAGCCCGGGCGTCGTTTGTTTTAGCATGTTGAAGCAGTAACGTGCGGCTTGTTGACAACCCGATAAACTGGATAACATCGTCACGTACGGCACAAACAACGTCGAAGGTATCACGTCGCCCGCCAATTTAACAAATTTAAATAAGGAAACCGATCGTGTCGGGGATCGATGCGGTCCGTTCTGATTTGCTTGATCCAGCGGGCACCAGTACTCGAGCATAGCTTTTATCTTCAAGGGGTCCTTATCGTAGAATTTTGCGATGAAAAACATGAAGTCCTCAAAGTGCCTGGGTAAATTCGTCGGCGCTTCTAAACCTTCGTTGGCGTAAACTTGCATCGTCCTTGCAATCTCGTCGGCCTTAATACGTAACTCCTTCACTTTCGAGTACATATAAACAATAAAATCTGTAATTAAATTATGGTATCGCTTGTAAAGAACATCTTCGGTATAAATGAGATCGTTTGCAAAAACTATATTTGTTATATATCTAAATACTTTAGCTTCTATCGCCGCATCGCAAAATATATCTTCTTGTTCAATTAAATTCTGCATTCTCTGACACTGCGGGACCAAACGCAACGACGAAAGACACACGGCAAAACCGAATTTAGCGATCGCTTGCAAACCATCGCACTGCCACGGTTTATTTTGGGACAGTTCGTTCGATACGGCTTCGACGAAATCGTTATCCGCCAAGATCGGAAGATTCTGGACCGCGTCTTCACCGTCTTCCCTAACGTGAAGAACGCTCAAATCTATCGCGGCCAAAAATGCGGATATCAAATACAAGTTGACGTTATCGATTTTACCCGAGGCTTCTTCCTCGAATTTCTGTTCCCGTAAATAATATATTAGACTCAGAGTAACTTGCTTAGGAAGGCCAGATTGGGAGGCCCACAGAAAAACAGTGTCGGCCAGAATTAACCTAATATTGTTGAAGAGATCAATGACTTGGCGCTGATGCCTAGGGCCGCCTAACGCAACGTTCTGTTGCAGTTTCTCGATTTCCTTACTCAAATCCAACGTTCTTAATAATTCCAAAATCCTGTTAAACAACCCAGCTTCCATTAACTGGTCCGTGTAGTTTGTAATGAACTGTTCGATATCCGAGGGGATCTTCAAACACCACAACACACCTCTGCGCGCTTGAACAAGCATCCTTAGGACAGAAAGGATGGCTTTACGACCGTCGTAATATAGCAGTACGGCTACTAGGCCGCGTGGGAGGCCAGGATAGTACGACATCTGAATCTGGGCGGTGCAAAGCAGGTCCAGGGCAGCAAACTCGTTTAAGTCGTACATATCGGATAGAATGATAGCTTCTTGGTACAGTTCTCGGGACAGGACTTGGTGGCCAAGTTCTGGGATGTTGATGCCCTCTTCCATGCCCGTCTTGAGTTCTTCACGGCTTTTCGCATTTTTGGGCTAAATGAAAGAAAAAAAAATAAAATTCAACAGAAAACTTGATGAATTTTCATGAATATTCTATTAAAACAAGGTATTTTAAACGCATTTAAACAAAAATATTTGTAATTTTAATTGCTTCAAATTAATTGCTTTTTTTACTTTGCAACATATGAAGTAATTAAGGTGCTGGGTAGGAAATTAAAGGCTAAATACAAAATGACTTGTCATTTTCTACTCTTTATGGACAAGAGTATTGAAAAAGAATTTTTTTAAATATAGTGATACGAGATCTATGAACTCTTTGCAATTCATTCTTTTCCATTGAACTAATACAGACATCTTTGCTTATTAGTTGTCAGTTAAAAATTTATTTGTTCTTTTTTAATAGTATTAAATACTGTTAAAAATCACTGTTGTGATTTTGCTTCTATGCTTTAGTAATAATCATAAAATATTAATAGTAATAATTATAATATAAAAATAAATTGGAGTAGATTAAGAATAGCATACCATTTCTAACTTTTCTATATAATACTTCGACAGAGTGTGTGTCAGGTAAAATATTACAGTTACACTATGTCTGTACGAATGTTTACATTTATAGTGCAATTAATTTCATACATACATAGTACATTATGGTCTGTGTGCTTCTGGTATTTCTTGAAAAAATCATTTACTTATACATTTACATGTAGAATACATCTTACATGTATTTAATTAATAAAAATTAAATTTTTAATTTCTACATAGTGAACAATTCTATACTTATTTAAAAAAAGTTAATAAATGAGAGTCGTCGGTAGATGTTAATTAAAATGTCACTAAAAGTTATTGTCTCTTAATTTTATCAACTGTCAAAACTGACAGTTAAGAAATGAGAGCCATTGATAAATGTGAATTCAAATGTGATTAGAAATCAAAACTGACAGGCAATCATTAGTCAGCTGATTGAAATCAATGTCAATTGTATTAATTTCTCTATTTATATCTGATATATTCACAAAACTAAAGTAGCTTTTAGGGGATCATTAGGGTTGGTAAAGCTAATCCCAATACTGAAAATTTTACATACTTCTTCTTTTGTACATACTTCTTGTAAGGTTTAGTCATTATAAATGACTTTTTACTGATAGTCAGTCTTCATTTATTGTCAAATCAATTACCTTTCATACTTTAACAGAAAATAAAAACAACTTTAAAGCAGTATCAATTTTTCTATCAATGAAAAGAAATAACAATAGTTTTGTTGCTGTGGTTCAAATAGTTATGTAGCGATTTTTCATGTTATAATCGCGAAATATAAATACAAATTACCCTCCTCTAAAGTATCTCAGCAAAACATTGATATACATAAAACCTACAAGGATAGTATATATAACACTAAAACGCATGAAATATAATATCTAAATTTAGACAGAAAGTCTGCAAGTCAAATGAATATATTGAAGTAATCATTACCAAATCAGATGTTAAACGAAGTAACGACCAATTATTTATTAATTATAACTTTACTAATTTTTATAACTTACTTAAAAAATATAGTATCAGTGATGATTGCTTTAGTACAAGAAAACAAAACCTAATTGTGTCAAAACTCTAAATTAAAATATAAAATAGATAAGATAAAATTCAGATTCCTGAATCTATTAGAAGCAAAAAGATTAATCCTTAAAAAACAGGAAAATTCCCAGAATGTATGCTGTAGAATGAAAAGGATGTGTATTCTCTCAAACTTTGACTTGAGAATGAGAGAAACATTCCTTGGACATCCAAATATATATATATATATATATATATATATATATATATATACAGTGTGATTCACAAAGATAGTAAGATAGATATAAATCTGTCTCTAATAAAAACAAATATAACTATACTACAAATATATTCTACATCAAAAATTAAAAAAAAAGTTCACATAAATCTAGGTCCGGAAATGCTTCGTTAGGGAGTTACGGCTATTGAAAGATTTCGCCCTGATTTCTACTCCGCCCGTAAAATAAAGCCATATTAAAAATATCGGAACATGTATTATTGGGCCGAATTAGAGAATCTATACAGATTTTGATCTGAAAAATTGAATGGAATCGTTTCTAGAAGTGTAACTCCAATACTTTTTCGGAAAACTATTGTTTATCTGAACTTTTTTCTTTATTTTTACATGTAGAATGATCTCCCATATATTTATATATATATATATATTTGTGTCAGTTTTATATAATATACAACTGACGAAATAGAAATTTTGGTTTGATAGGACACTTTAAAATAAATTACGATTAGATTACCAGCTTAGTATGTATATTCAAGGACATTGCAGAACCTACTGGTTTTGGGAAAACGGGATATTATATTATACTAGCTAATGTAAATAGTGTAATTAAATTACATAGTTCAACCACTCAATTACACAGTTTTATCGTAATTTTATATTCACAGAGGGCACAAGAAGCAAGATGATTGAAAGTTTCCTATTTACAGTCAAAGAAACAGGGAGATCCTTTATTTTCTCAGCATAATGCCCATAGATAAGTTCACGAATATTCTTACATTTATCTTTTTTGATTAAAAAACAAAAACGATCTTAACAATTACATATAGGTACGTTTGCATTAATACCTACATCATGTAGTAAATTTATACAGATTATCCACGCTTGTCATAAGTTATATGAAAATATTTCAATTAATGAGCAGCTGTTTTGGGAAATTTGGCATAAAGTTTTGGTTGGCGGTCGATGTGAAACGAAATAATATGATAAATGATTTTCCATATATAGGCAGACAAAATCTGATCTTTGGGTGAATACCTAGTCTTAAAATTAACCAAACTAGGAAGAAATATTACAGATAACTTTTCTTACTAGTTTGTTGCTGACAAACAAAATTGCCTGCACAAAAAACAAATTCGATTGAGATCATCCTAACGAACTTCCAAAAGTAAAACTGGTATCATGTATTTTATGCAAAGTATTATCCATCGCTAGCCACTACTTTTTTCCAGTTTTCTGACAGTATACGAATTGTGCATCGAATAAATAACTTGTCATTTAAGGCTATCTAAAAATGGATCTATTTAAAATTGATCCATTTTTTGGTATCCTTACAAGAATGGAAGTGCTGCTCAGCTAGGGCATGAATCATCAATGGAAACAAGTCGTAATTGGGGAGAGCAATGTCTGGTGAATACGATGGGTGAGGTGGATATTTCAGCATTTCAAAGCAGATCTTAACAACTTTAGCAACATGTGGCCGAGTATTGTCGTGTTGCAAAATCATTTTATCAATCTGCTCGAATTGTGACCATTTTTCCTTCAATGCTCGGCTCAAATGCATCAACTGTAGTCGGTAGCGATCTCTTGTGATTGTTTTGTTGGGTTGCAGCATACAGAGTATGAGTTTGGAACGATGTATATTTGGTTTTGTTTTGGATATTCAATTTGAGAAAACGCTTTTCCACATCTCTTGGTTTCAATTCATATGGCATCAAATTTCCTTGCTTTTGAATCATTTCCATGGTTTTGAGGTACAATGAAATGGCTTGTTGAGTCACTCTCAATGTTTCCACAACTTCTCCTTGCGTTTGACACGAATCTTGATACAATAGTGTCTTCAATTCTGCGCCTTCAGACATTTCTGGCCTTCCTTTACATTCCTTATCTTCCGTGTCAAAATCACCATTTTTGAACCGTCTAAATCAGCATTCACCAGTTGAAATTGATGAAGCGTAGTTTCCATAAGCCTCACACACCAATCGATGGCCTTCAGCTGCTTTTTTCTTCAAATGGAAGCAGAAAAGTAAAGCTTTTCGCAAATTGCGTTTTGTTGGTACAAAAGTTGACATATTCAATATTTAAAGAAACTACATTCAGTCAAAACAGGGTTCAAAGAGCACATGGCTCACTTAAAATATGGTAGTACTGAAAAATCTAGTGTTGCCGAACATGCCTTCAACAGCAACCACAGGATAAGTGTAAAAAATGTAAAACTGCTTAGAAATGTATCCAACAATAAGTTGCTGGATGCATTTGAAAGCATAGAAATTGTTAAATGTAGGAATAGGCTTAACAAAGACAGAGGGCCAATACCGATTAGCCCTTTGTATAGTTTGATAGACTAGGTTTAATAGATTTAGAGGAAACGCTGGACGGGTGGCGGTTGTAAAGGGCAGGGCCAGGGGCTCTGTATCCTTAGGCTAGATAACACGGGGACGGGAAACGCTGTATGGGGAGAATTTGTGTAAGCGGGTAGTGGGGATAAGCTAAGGGAACGCTTAATTGGTCTCCTATTGGTTGCAAAAAACCAATTAAGAATCAATTAATCGTCGCCTTTTAGTATACATAGCGTCTTAGGTTAGCTAGTAGTTAGTCTTTCATCGCTCCTGATGATGCTAACTTGGTTAGCGAAACGTACGTCGAGCATCCTCTTTACAAATTTTGGCGCAGTGGTGACTTCGTTTTAGGTAAAGAGCTATAAACCAACCACTCTCTCTCCTGGGTATGATTGAATAATTTTCAAGAGTTAGGAGAAGTACAAAAACTTGGACATGTTTCTCTTCACCTATGTTAATTCTGACGAGAAATTACTTTATATATATAAAATAATTTTTATTGCGTATAATTTATACGTTCCTAGTTACAGTTTAACTGAAACGACTGGAATAAAAACTATCCCATAAGGAGTATCTTTAGTATAAATATTTTAAATATTAATTTAATATTTTTAATATTAAATTTTTAATACATAAAATATTAAAAATTCTGTCAGTAATCAGTCAATATCTTAAGAACAATCATCATGTTTCGTTGATATATATAGCAAGACATAATTTTTTGCAAGGTTACGAAAGTTACTTCTACTTACTCCTTGGTTAAAATAAGTAAATAAAGAATACTTTCTTACCTAATACAAAGTTCTTTTTTACTTACTTCAAGATATTCTTTTTAGTGTTTTACTCGATGAAACTCTATAGTTTGGCCGTACATTTATTATACAAAATAATTACACTAAGCAAATACACCTATATTAGCCGTTTCCATAATAAACGAATTGTAAACAGCTGAATGAAATTCTTGAATCGCTACATTGAAACAAAAGCTGTTTTCCGAAATGGTGTCTGTTTGTTTAAGGTCTCTTTTGAAATGTATTAAGTTAATAAATGCTAAATTAGGTTATTTTGTGTTATACTAAATAATCCTGAATGTAGATCAGTGAGAATAATCCAAAATCCGTGAAAGGGTTGGTGAAGGTTTAGGTGATTTTATCGGAAAGTCAAAAAATAGTAGAAGACAAAAAGTGTAATAGGGAATTGTTGTATGGGAACTAAACATAAGAAATAGGATAAATAGAGAACTTCAGAAAAAGTATGAGAATATAGAATCTGAATATGATTTTACACAAACCAATATGATTTGTTGACTTGTAACAAGACTAAGGAGTTAAAATGTATTTAACCAATTCATACACATTATTCTTTGGTTATATTGACAATTTTTTGAGTTCTGTGTTTCTCCAAACCGGAAGAAAGAATTCTGGAAGAATTCGTATTGTTTTAAGACATATCGTAAATTTAAGTATGTCTTTCTGTTAATAATTAGTCAATATTTTAAGAACAATCATCATTTTTCGCTGCAATATGTGACAAGACGTAATTTTTTGAAATATTAGAAAAGTTAAACAACGAAATAAATAATGTTATTATTTACATGTACTTGATAAGCTTACCTTTTAATACTTATTTTTTGTTTAAAATAAGTAAATAAAAAGTATTTTCTTATCTAACAGAATGTTATTTTCTGTTCGGTAAGAAATTTAATTCAAGATATTCGTTCTTCGTTTTAGTCGAAGGAACTCTATAGTTTGGCTATATACTTATTACACAAAATAATTAACTAAGTACATATACCTGTATTAACCCTTTCCTAAAAAAAACTGTAAACAGTTGAAAGAAATTTTCGAAAAAAACTGTTTTTTGAATCGCTAGAAATAGAGATGTTAAGTAATTTTGTATATGACCATTAATTGTCTCTATTAATTAATATTTTTGCGAAATGAAAAGGGCAAATACAAAACAAGTATTCAACATTATAACGCTTGTAATTGAAACTAATAAAAACAAAACTATGTTTATATACAAAATTTATATTTTGTATATAAACATAAATTTATATTTTTTTGGTAGAACCATATTTGGTAGAACCAAGTTTGTTTCTACCAATATGGTTCTAACATTGATAGAACCATAGATGTCAATTACAATTAATACTTTGTTCACAAACAATTACTTAATGCATAGTATCTTCATTTGAAACTAGATTTTACGAACTGTTACGTTCTTAAATCTAATGGACACACATGTGATTGTCTTATAATATTTAATTCTCATAATTTGTACATTTTAAAAATATCCGAGTTAGGATGGTAAAAGTTGAGCATATTTTCAATTCAAGGTATAAATACAGACAGTAAAATGATAGTTTGTCTTCTTAGGCAGTTTGTATTTATGAGGAAGTTTTCATTTCTAGTAGCTCAAGTCGTAAAATCCACCTTTAAATGGAATAACTACAGCATAAATAATAATGATACGTCATTATCACCATGACTCATTAGACACCGTAATATTTGTACATGAGACTTTGCTTTATAATCGAATTAGGAATGCCGATAATAAAAAAGAGCATAAACCATTTGGAATGCTGAAAACAACAGATGTAGCTAATATAAAAGAGAATTTCTAATGACGCGAAGGTTTGTTTTCAAAAACAAAAATGTATATTTAGAAGCGGTTCTGACTATTTGGAAGGACAATGTTTATGTCACGTCAATTGGAATTTTAGACGATTAATATCTATAGCCCAGGTACAAACAATATTTATTAATACATCAGATGCGATTTCTCTGCATTTTAATTAATTGCTATCCATACCTTAGTAAATTGTCTGGCATTTTTCATTCAGTTCCTTTAAATTTTCCGGCCCAAAATATTTTTTACATTACCACAACTTAATTGCTAATAAAAATATTTTCCTACGCTCCACCAATATAATTTGCATGTAAATATAACTTTGTTTTTATGATGAATTTTTTACTTTGAGTAATTAGTTACCAGAATTAATGAAAAATATGCTGTTATACTTTATTTTTGTCGTTGCATAGTTTAATACTTCTTTTAGCATTTGCCGTTTCCACTTCACAAAAATATTAATTAATAGAGACAATTAATGGCCACGTACAAAATTATTATTTGCCAAATCCACTTCTAAACCTTCTTTTCCCCCCTTTATAAATTTAAGTACAGTTTATTTTTTTAGGGAAAGATCTAATACAGGTGTAAATCTTTAGTGCAATAATTGCGTATAATAAGTATATAGCCAAACTATAGAGTTCCTTCAACTAAAACACAAAAATCTTGAGTTAAATAAGAAAAGAACATTGTGTTAGGTAAGAAAGTGCTTTCTATTTAGTTATTTTAAACAAAAAATACGTATTAGAAGGTAAGTTTATCAAGTACTTATGAATAATAACATTATTTATTTCGTTGGAGCTTAAAAACCACTTCAACGACCGAACAAGTTGAAGATGAAACACACTTCAAGTTTCTAACTTACCTAATCTTTCAAAAAATTATGTCTTGCCACGTACAGCAGAGAGAAATGATGATTGTCCTTAGAATATTGAGTAATTATTGACAGAAAGGCATATTTAAATTTACGATGTGTCTTAAAAAAATACGAATTCTTTCAGAATTCTTTCTTCCGGTTTGGAGAAACACAGAACTCAAAAAATTGTCAATATAACCAAAGAATAAAGTGTATGAATTGCTTAAATAAATTTTAACTCCTTAGTGTTATATTCTCATACTTTCTCTGAAGTTCTCTCTTTATCCTATTCCTTCCTCCATTACTAGCAACTACGTGTGCATCACGTATTATACTGAATAGAATAAATCTTCTTTTATAGCCTTGTGTTCAACATTTTACTAATCCGACATATATATATATATATATATATATGTGCAGTGAAGTACTTAAAACTCAAAAATTTACGTCTTTTGAATTAATATTTTAATATACAGAGCGATGCATGTATTAGTAGTAATAGATAGGTCATTTTTTTTAGTGGAACACCCTGTATATTTTGTATTTTTGAATTCTACTTGATCATCTGATTTCAATAACATACAACGCTTAGGATTTAAGTGGTAAAGGTAATGGTTTCAAGAATATTTAATGAAAACACAAAAATATAGGGAAAATGAACAGCGCTAGAATATTTTTCTACAGCGCTACTCGTTGTTTGCTTTTGCGTATTACATTTTCAAAATGTTCCCCATTGACTTCTTGACAAACACTTTTCTACAGTATCTTTTTGCAATTAAACAAAAACATACATAACCCAAATAATAAATAGACGTGAATCAGTAAGTATATGTCCATGTTGACAGTCTATATATATGTTCAAAAGGAACTTTTGTGATTAACAATGCGATATTTAACGGAAACTCGTCGAATTGAGATTTTGATAATGATTGGTTACATCAAAATCTCCTGAGTTGCCGAACATAGCACAAGAAACTGCATTCAAAATTCATGCGCAATTCAGAAAACTTGGACACGTTGAACCATTAAAAAGGAAGCCTACTTTCGTAGTCGATGATATAAAGATAAATATTTTATTAAATGTAATGGAGAATCAAATGTTAAGTTCACGTCAAGTTACCCGGGAAACTAACGTCTCTGATAGTACTATTTTAAAGTGTTTCCATGATGACAAACTTTATCGATACAAAGTGATGTTTACCCAGGAACCAACAGAAGACGACCCAGACCGTAGACTGCAGTTCTGCGAAGAAATTGTGCAGAGGCTGGGCAACTTTCACGTTGAATGGACAATACCATATGGACAATTGATACCTTACAAGATGATATTGAAAAATTTATAAACCACGTAATACATTCATCAGTTCTTTTCATTAATATTTTCTATTTTTTTATATATCTAATTAGCATTGTAATTGATATGGATTGCCATGGCTGATTATAAAAGCAGACCCAAAAGAAAATTTAGTGTTGAGATAGATGCACACCTATTGTCACAGACTTGTTAATTTATAAATTGATCTATTTAATTTTGAAGAAATACTAGCATTAGCATGTAAAATGGTTATCATTTAAAGAAAGAGGAATTTTAAAAGAATTATAGTTAGACTAATAAAAGAAATTGGTACAAATGTTTGTTTTCATAGATGTCATCGTTCATATTTTCTACAAGGTGTACATATATATAAAATTTCATCATCACTTAATCACAATATTAAAACATTACAAGTACCATTTTTTGTTTAAATTACTACTCCTCCTTGTATCACATATCCTTCCAAAGGGAAGAATTAAAAGCAGTTAGTTTTTGGATAGCTCCTCGTAAATATTTAAAAAAAAATCATTAAACAGTTAAAGGTTATGTTTTGATCATATACTTTTGGTGACAGTAATAACTGTCAATTTATAAATTCATTTATCAATTTGTGATAATCAAAGATAATTTTTTTCCGTAATATTTCAAAGAATGGTGTTTTATGTTGTATGCTCCCCGACATAAGTATCAGATCTTAATACGGCTTCATTATGACGATTCGGAGCACCTCGGACGTGGTTTGAGACCTCAATTAAAGCATGCTGCGGCCCAGTGAATACATCAACGCGCGGATTACCAGCTCGGCAGTTCCATGAAAAAAACCGCGTTGACATGCTAATTTATATTCATTACCCACGGGATGGAAGACCGCCAGCCTGTTTTCGCGCCTGTATTCTGCTGGCGTATCGTAACCGCCCGTCGATGATTATTCCCCCTTTCATGGAGCTTTCGTAAAGCTCGCGATGCGAAGAGCCGCGCGGCTTGCTGATGGAACCCCGGGCGCATTATCATAAAACGAGCCGAAAGTGCCGCCGCGATGGTTTGGTCAGATTACGCGGTCATTTTCTGCCATAACGAAATAATGCGATCCGCCATACGTTTACTGCCGTCTCGCCGTACTCAATGTGTAATTAAATTTCAAGCGCACCGTGAGGATAAATCCTAAATGCCCGTGGAAGTGCCAAAATATCATTAATATTGAAACTGTGCTGAAAAGGTTCAATCGTGATTCTGTAGGTAAAATATATACGGTGTCAACAAAACAACTGATTAAAAACTAAACCTTTTGTTTTAGATTGGATTTGATGCTTTGGATTGGATCTAGAAAATTGGATGTCCCAGCCAATTTTGCTAAAATGCCTATAATTTAAGATATTGAATATTAAAGTATTGAACCTTTACTAATGGCATGGTTTCCACATCACTGACGAGTGTTTGGATTTTCTTCGAGTATTATTAAAACACCGAGATTTCTATCTTCATTTGTCGCAGAGATCTGATTCAATAGTTTTTTAATATTTACGAGAAGCTATCCAAAAACTAATACTAATGTGAAGAATTGCTTTTAATTTGACGATGAAATTTTACATGCATGCATACCTTGCAGAAAATATGAATGATGACAGTTTGTTTTATAAGATAAAAAATGATAAAGCACTTAATTTTTCTTGTTGTTATTGGATATTAACAACATAATTAACACAACCCATCACTCTGTATATTGAAACTCTCATCATTTTCCACAATTTTCTAAAATTAATACTTTACAGTTAATACTTTGTTCTATTCATAGGATCTTCATTTGAAAGTAGATTTTAGGAACTGTTACGATCTTAAACCTAATAGACACACATGTGATTGTCTTATAATATTTAATTCTCATAATTTGTGCATTTTAAAAATACCTGAACTATGATGGTAAAAGTTGAGCATATTTTCAATTCAGGGTATAAATACAGACAGCAAAATTCCTAGTTCGTCTTCTTTGGCAGTTTATATTTATGAGCAGGTTTTCATTTCTAGTAGCTCAAGTCGTAAAATCCACCTTTAAATGGAATAATTACAGCATAAATAATAATGATACGTCATTATCACCATGACTCATTAGATACCGTAATATCTCTACATGAAATTTTGCTTTCGGATCGAATTAGGAATGCCGATAATAAAAAGGAACATAAACCATTTGGAATGCCGAAAACAACAGATGTAGCTAATATAAAAGAGATTTTCTAATGACGCGAAGGTTTGTTTTCAAAAACAATAATGTATATTTAGAAGCGGTTCTGACTATTTGGAAGGGCAATGTTTATGTTACATCAATTGGAATTTTAGACAATTAATATCTGTATAGCCCAGGTACAAACAACACTTATTAAAACATCAGATGCGGTTTCTCTACATTTTGCTGTATAGAATCACCAGTTAATTGATTGCTATCTATACCTTAGTAAATTGTCTGGCACTTCTCATTCAGTTCATTTAAATTTTCCCGCCCAAAACATTCTTTATATTACCACAATTTAATTGCTAATAAAAATATTTGCCTACGCTCCACCAACATAATTTGCATGTAAATATAACTTTGTTTTTATAATGAATTTTTTACTTTGAGTAGTTAGTTATCAGAATTAATGAAAAAATGCTGTTATATTTTATTTTTGTCATCACATAGTTTAATACTTCTTTTAGCATTTGCCGTTTCCAATTTACAAAAACATTAATTAATATGGACAATTAATGGCCACGCAGAAAATTATTTGCCAAATCCACTTCGAAACCTTCTTTTCCCCGCTTTATAAATTTAAGTACAGTTTATTTTTTTAGGGAAAGACCTAATACAGGTGTAAATCTTTAGTGCAATTATTGCGTATAATAAGTATATAGCCAAACTATAGAGTTCCTTCAGCTTAAACACGAAAATCTTGAGTTAAATAAGAAAAGAACATTGCGTTAAGTAAGAAAGTGCTTTTTATTTACTTTTTATTCACTATTATATATATATATATATAATAGTGAACATAGAAGATTATTTTGCTAAAGATTTTCAAGTATTCATGGTTACTACCTGTTATATTTAATGAATAAAATTATTAACGAATGAACGAATTCTAATATATATATATATATATATATATATATATATATATATATATATATAATTTT
>JAWQRM010000140.1:0-29095 GCA_033557675.1 Coptodactyla brooksi
CGTTTGTGGGAGGTATGTGGTAAATTTAATCGTAGGCGTGCTGAATGAGGAAGTTTTCACCAAAGGATACTTGATATGTTCAAAAGAGCTGAAAGCAACGAATAACAATACAGTTATAAGATTTGTAAATGGGACATTAACAAACTTTTAACTTCCCGAAGCTGTGCCCTATCAGAAAAGTTTATTAATGGTTTCGGATATGATTAAAACTGTATCAAATCTTAAAGTTTTTTATGCAAATTTGATTCATTGTACGTATTTAGCACATGAAGTTAATCGGTTTGCTGAAATTATACGGCTTCAATTTGCTCTTGTTAATGAATTAATAAAAAATGTCAAAAAGATTTTCATCTAAGCCCCTTTTAGAGTGCAACTCTTCAAAGAAAGGTTGCCTAACTTCCCATTGCCACCTGAGCCAGTGTTAATTCGGTGGGGAACATGGTTAGATGCTGCTTTATACTACGCTGAACATTTCGAAGATTTTAAAAACGTTGCGTGCGCATTTTTAGATACTACTAGTAAATGGATACAAGATTACCAGGCCGTTTCAGAAAAAGCAGAATTAAAAAATAATGTCGCTTTTATTAAATGTAATTTTAATCTTGTAAGTAAAACCATAAAATTCTTAGAGAAACAGAAAGTTATCCATTAGTTGAGTCGATTAAAGAAGTTAATGATTTTAAAACTGCCATAGATGGTATACCTGGGCACGTTGGTCAAATAGTGCAACCAAACTCAACGACGTTTTGTCAAAAAAAACAGATTTCAAACGTGGAATAAAATATTAACTATCTTAAATGGAGGGGTAGTTCAATATTTGAATATGAATCCAGCTGTCGTAGCAAAATATAAATATGCACCTATATCCAATGTTGATGTCGAAAGAAGTTTTTCAAATTATAAAAAAAATTTCAAAGTGATCGACGACAGAGCTTTACAATGGAACATTTAAATGAACATTTAATAATTTCGTGCTTTAAACGGAAACAGCTTTGTTTTTAAATTTAGTTTTGTTAGAGCTGTTAATAAAAAGAGATATTTGCTTTAAAAATACACGTTTCGTTTATTAAATATTGTTTTGGAGCTATAAATTAAAATGTATTAAACGTTTGTTTTATTTAAAGTATTTAAATGTTTTGAATGAAAATACGTTCTCATTTATTGTTTTATTCTATTGTTTAAGTATTAAATGTTAACATTATATTAATAAAGTAAAAATGTGAATATAGTTTATATAATTTTGTAAAATGAAAACGTTCTTTTTGCAAATAATAATGCTTTTTTTGAATATAATAATGCTCTTTTTCCTGCATTTTTAATGCTTTTTAATCCGGGCTCTAGTGATGTAGAAGAACGTTTTTTAAAATGGTTTAACGGATTAATGGTTAAAATGGCTTAACGGTCTAGCTCCACAAGGATTTTACTTGTACAGAATGCTGAATTTACCGTTTTCGGTTGCTAAATAATATTGTGTCGGGAAAAATTTCGGATGAAGCTAACTTTGTTGATCAAGGGCAATGTAAAAATTGTTTGGAAACAATATGGCCAAAAATACGAGAGGGATATAGAACCAATAATATTTTTAATATGAACGAGGCCGGCCTGTTGTAAGCTAAAACCGGAAAATACTTTCAAATTTAAGGGAGGAAAATGCGTTGGGGGAAATTGTCGAAAGGGCGGAGAACATTATTAGTGGAAGCAAGTACGGGTGGGTCAGAAAAGAAGAAAAAGGGCGTTATTGGAAAATTTAAATTGTCAAATTTAAAATTTAAGTGTTTCACTGACTGTAAAATAACTTTCTGCCAAAGGTAGAAAATTTTCTATCAAACGTAGAAAATTATTCTACAGTCAGTGAACCTGTCTTCGACAGACAAACTTCCGAAGAACTTGGTTCTTGTTGAAGTTCTTGGAATTTATTGCTGTGCAATAAATTCCATTGCTTTAAGGTGGGAACTACGCAAGAGATTTTTCCTGATTACAATATCAGACGAATGGAATTTTGTGAAACTACGACGGAAAAATCAAAGGAGGATGAAAATGTCTTAGGATATATTTTATTTTCGGATTAATCTTCTTTTCCCGTTCATGGTCATCACAATCCGTCCGTTACACGATATTGGCTTTATTTATTATTAAACAACAGAAAAATTTTATGAAGAAACTTTCGTAATGCAAAAAAAAACGAACTGAGAGGAGATTCTAATCATTGATACCAATATCCTAACAGCACCGGACCTTACTCTAGAAAAAAATAGTGAATGATGAAGAAGACGAAAGAAATGCGAATAAACAACACAGAATTTCAACCTCCTAAAAAACCGAACATACAGAAGTCGAGCATAAGCGTTTCGGTTTTGGTGTAGAGATAGCATTGTTTAACTAGGAAATATACAACTTACACAGGATTCCTATGCAAGCTAAACTTAACGTTAGGTAAACGTGATATTAGTTTCTAGTAAATAGAGTGACAACAACGTAACGACCTGATGATGTCAAAGGATATGTATCAGAAGCGAATAATTATATTTACCATGAGAATTTCCTGTTTTTCGTGTGTGCTTTATATATGAGAAACCGCTTAGTGTAGACTTGACCAGCCGCTTCGTCGATTTAGCAAGAACCATGAATTTTCTAGATATTATGGTAATTGGTTATCAAGAAGAACAAAGGCTGTGTTTGACGTAAATAATATTCTTTGTATAAAGTGGACCCGATAAGCCAAAGGACTACATTTTAAATTGTACATCTCTATAAAATTACCTAGCAGAAAACGTACATTCGAAAAAAGAATAATCATAGCAGGGTTCTTATTCTAAAATATAGCAAATAACTATGCTTACTCCTTTATTACTTTTGGAGGTCGGTTCATCCAGCTATGTATGAGAATTGCACTGCGAAACAATTAGATTTAGAATGCTTATGTATTATAAACTTCACAACGCCACCGGAAGACAGATTTTCCAAATATTTGACGAGAAAAATTAAACATGTGATACGCCTAAACGACAAGCACACAATAAAAAATAACACGGATTTAGTAAAATAGTTGAAAGACATAAATATCAACAATTACACAACAATAGTATATTTCTTATATATTTTATATTTATATCAATATTTAAACTACACTTCAAAATAAAAGTCATAAGTTTTTGTAAATGTCCATTTTGGGATGCTCATCATCATCATTTCTATGTTCATGGGATCATCATTTCTATGTACCCCTAAGGAAGACTATTTCTCTTCATAGTTTTGGTATTAAATTGTAATGTTAAATTGGAATGTCATTGTATTTAAATTAAAAATTGTTTATTGTAATATAAAAAAGTAATATGATACATGCAAACAGTAATAGCTAACGTCCTGCGTAATTGGTCATGGCGTAAATATGACCTATTTCTATGCGTCTTGGCAAACCAATGCGTTTATGATTTCCAATGTACGCAAGTGATCATAAATAAAACTTTAAAAATGAAATTACATCTGCATACTTATCACTGTTTCTACATAAGGATGTGATCAGCTTGCTAAAGTGTATTATCATGAAGTGTCTCGTTCTATTCATTACAGTTACAATTAGTTATCAAACACATATTGTTAAAAATAATTATGACGCATCCAGAATGGCCTTGTTTTGCGTTAAATATATTGAACATCTTAACAATATTAACAAGTTTAAGAATTAACCAATACCAGGGTACAAACAATGTTTGACATCATTGTGAGTGGCTGTAGCGATCCCGCTTACGACACTGCAAGCGGCGTCCACTAACCAGTACCCTGTTAGTGGATATTGAGGAAGACGACAGACATCGAAGAAGAGATGTCCAGTGTTCAACTAGTGCAGGAACCTACTGATACAGATTTTAAGTATAAACAGAATGCTGTTGAATACTTGGAAGGAAATGACGACTTTCTATAGAAAATGTCCAACATAATTATGTTAAAGTTACGTCACTTCAACCAATTCAAAAGTGCTATAGACCGTCAGATGATTGTTCACGACTCGGATAAAAGAAGATTTAGAGGCTTTAGAGGCTTAAGAAGAGTTGCACGTTCCAAACCTTCCGGCATCACATCGGTGGATACAGACATTAAAAAAAAACCATAATATAGTTTCCCGCAAAATTACGAAAGTCAAAACAAGGAGCCAAGTGAGTAATACCGTAAATATTGCTGCAGAGGCAACTCTATTTGTCAAAAGTTTACACAATTTAATACCTGAATGTGGATTAGATTGTATTTGCAATACTGACCAAAGCGGGTTCAGTTTGGAAATACATAGTGGGCGAACACTAGCAGAACATGGTTCCAAGAAGGTGGAAGTTGTAGAGCAATCAGTTTCTGCATCACAATATCTGCATCGAAAAAGTTGGCATATCCACTGTTAGTATGTTTGAAAGAGGTAAGTGGTTGTTTGGAGCGAAAAGTAGAACAAGAAATATTTTTTCCACCAAATGTGTATTCGTACATTATGACCACAAAATCGGAAAAGCTTACAAAACAGTTAGTAATAGAGTGGGTTAGGAATGTATATGCTCGTACAACCCTTGGATGGATTATGGTTTCCTCTTCTGGACACAATTTGTTCGTCAGTTATCAGATAAAATTGCTTTATCATCATTTGCTATTCAATTGCATCAACCAGATAACATATTTCACAACATGGCTTAACACACTTGCAATTTTCTTCACCAAGATATACCGAGTTCATCCAAAACGGTTGGTATAAAAGCGGTTATCTTCAAAAATACCCGGGACACTTTACAACGCCAGTGGATTTCTCCTTTCACGACTCGCAGTTATCAAGTTGCAATATCTGTGGGGCTCCGGCCATAATAAAATGCAGTTGATGCAAACAATACTTGTGCATGAAATATTTCTTCAATGATTTTCACAATTGTGCAGACTATCGACCGTATTTTTTTGTATATCAATATTTATTATATTATGCTTTTGAATATTTACTTATTTACCCCATGGTCATTTAGATTGAGGTAACAATGTTTAGCAATAAGAGATAAGTAGACTTCTTTAGAGGTTCGTAGGAGTGACGATAACTTCCCAAAATGGACATTTAGAAAGAAATCAAAAAATCCGTAACTTTTATTTTTTCGTGTAGTCTAAAGATTAAAAAAAGAAAAATTGAATTTATAATATACAAGAGCAGGAGTGAGAAAAGTTAACGTCTTTTTAGCCCCTTCACAAGCCCGTGGGTGCGCCACTGTTCTTTTTCAACCTTAAATGTACGGCTACTAACAGAGAACTATCTAAAATCGGGGAGATACACTTAGGTCTACTTGGGACGTGAGGGGCCTACTTTGAAGGGGATTAGGATCCCAATCCCGTCATGTAAATAATATGCAGAGTGGTTTATACCACAAGGCGAAAAATGAAAATCCATGTTTATTATTAAGTTTTAAGCATAAAATGTAAATAATTTTCTTTCCGATCGTTTTTGAAATATTGGTATTCAAAGTATGAAAGACATGACTCGATATTTTAGAAAAAAATAATATGTACTAAAAGATATTACTATAAATTATAACTCGATATAAAAATATATAATACTATAAAAATGTTCGAAAAGTCAGCATGTATATCTTCTGCATAAACTAATTGGCCCCAAAAGTAAAAATCCAGTGGATTTAGATCTGGCGATCTAGCAGGCCACTGAACTGGACCACGTCTACCCATCCACCTTCCATTAAAATAGTTGCAAGAGCTGTTGTAGAATAGCTAGATATTCTACAACACCTCTTGCAGCATGCGGCGGTGCATCATCGTGTTAAGAATTATAGGCAGCAAACGACCATTGAAAATCCCACACCGTGTTGATAGAAAATCTCTGTTGGAAACGATGATGTCTAAATGCGTGAAGATTTTGTAACGAACATACATGCTCATTGTGGTGGTTGCAAAAGTAGCTTCGTTAAGGGTTTTTGCATCCCTTGCAAAAGTAGCTTCGTCAGACCATAAAATTGAACGAATAAAGTTGGGATTTTGCTCGTGCTGTTCAAGAAGACATCCACAAAACGCTAACCTCTGTACTTCATCCCTTGGATATAGGTGCTGAACACGCTGATAATGAAACGAATGCAGTTCTTCTCTACGTAAAGTCCTCCAAACGTAGTTTTGAGAAACTTGCAGACGACTTGCAATTCTTCTGGTACTTATACCAAGTACTGTATAAATTACTTCTACTTCTCTTGCAGCGTTGTACCTTAAATTTACACCGCCAGTACGACGATTACCAATTCCACATTGTCGGCTGCAAATAAGAAAACAGTACTTGTCAATATGGCATGAAGGAACATGGAACCCACAACATTGAATTTAGACTGCAAGCAATTATATCTTGCATACCGGAAATATTAGGTAATAATTAGATTGGATTTTGAGGACCAACAATAACGAATTTTTGAGGTTTCACGCCTTGATCCTGTTAGAACTTATAATCACCTAAGAGTTGATTGGGTCAATACAGATTCCGGTGTTACTAAACCCGAATTTACGACAGGCCGCAGTAAACTAATCTGATTGCGCCACAACGAAGATGATCGTAAATAGCGCCTTCGGATAAACGAATCACGCGCGGGAAAATTCGGTAATCCTCGATAATCCCGATATACGATGTAAAGGTAGGGCCAGTTTGGTCGGTGGGCAATTGGGTTGTATTGTGTAGTGTGAAATTTAGGAAAAAAATCCTGTTTGTTAACGAACTCGACCGGGTTATTGGATAAAGATGCGTTGATTGCGTTGGCGCCCAATAAATATACTGATTGGCGTACACGGCTTGCCCTGCTAAAGATCCTCATCTTGGAATTTTCAATTCGCAATCATATAGAATCAGGCCACCGGTAAATACAAGCCCAATTCTCAATATCCCTCGTCGTGCCTTTCAATTATACCGCAGCGGCGGCGGCGGTTTATTCGGTGGGATTTCATTCGAATTTGATTTCCCGGTATACCGATAAGGGCTTTGTGCCGGAAGGGTGGGTGGAAGCGGTGGGGTGACTGAACGGACCCATGGGCGGTGTGCAGATGCCCGAAAGAAAATGGTAAAACCGCTTGTTGGGCCACTAGACTCCCGTCGGAAATCCAATTCCGGGGTAAGGCATTCATCTCCCGGTGAATATGACCCAGTGGCGGTGCCGACGCTTGTACTGTAGGGGCATTTCAGGAGGACGGGCGAACGTATTTGCATTACAGAACGAGTGAGTGGGAGGGAATCCAGACGGTCCGCGGATGGCCCAAAGCGATTACGGGTAGGGTGCCGCGAAAATTCCCCACATTTAAATAAAATATGCGCGTCCTTGGTACAGGAGTGAAAGATGTACGCGTTTGGGGAGCGATGTAATATTAGAGACCCGATTCAAATGAGGCCAATTGTGAATTTACTGTCAATACCTTATTGCATGAGAGGTTGTTGATTTAGTAGAAGTTATTGCGTGTTCTAAATCTTTGTTTCAAATCATCATGCTCATTTCCAGAGTATACCAAGATTGATTTTCATTATTTATTTATTATTTATTAATTTGGAGGGATGTCAGCAAAATTTGCTACCGATAATTTATAGAAATTGTTTTAAATGACCACCGTTTTCTCTCCGACATAAATCTATGTCTATATCTTTGGAGAAACCCCAAATAATTTTCTCCGTTTAGTCGATTTGGTAAAATAACTGGACCAATTAGACACCGATCAATAATAGTGATCCAAACATTTATTTTAAACTCCTGTTGGAAATGTCGGAGAATTACTAAATACGGGTTTACATCATAATACTTATGATAGTCATGTAAGTTTGTAATGCCTCTACGGGTAAAAGAAACCTCATCAGTAAAGAGAATTTTCTTTTTAAAATGAATATCTTGACGTAAAATAAAGTAACAGAAGGTCACTCGCGTAACCAAATCTTCCGGTAACAGTTCTTGTACTTTACTTTACTTGTTACTGTTCTCAAGTGTTACTGAAATATTTGCCTGTTTCTCGAGCCCGACTTTCAGCATTAGAAAATGTTGCTCTATGAGGAACCACACAAGGAGGAAATCTTCTCTAGTTTCTAGTTTCCTCCGAGAAACCTAACATTTCAACTTGTTCGCTAAATGAGAATTTCCCGGGCATTTCAAAACAATGAGTTAAGAACTATGAAAATCAAACAACTTTATTTCTTGATTGTCAAGTTTGACATATAATTTCATAATTGCTGAATTTTCAATCATTTTAGGTAACAAGGATAAAATACGCGGCTTTAGTAATTCGCATTTTTCTTCAAAACGGCAAAATCTTGCATGCTCTTCCTCTGTGACGGTTCTTATGCGAATCACCCTGTACTGCGGGGTTTCTAGGGTTATCCGTTGTCGTGAATATTAAGTTTTTACTTTTGCCGGAGATTTTTATGCTTTGGAAATTTTTCTCTCTATTACTAGATAAGTGGGAAGTTTTATGGAGATACCCTGTGTAATTTAACTCGTGCCTGTATTTTGTATGTAGGGTGTTCTTTGTATCTATTACTGAACCTTCTTCCTATTTGTACAATGTACTTAATTTCATAATGAGATTTTTTAGATATACAAAAAATACATTGAATTATGTTTATTCAGTGTATTTTCAATGTTTATTTTAAGTTATTTCTTATTCAAAATAGGTCCCATTAAACTCAATACACTCTCTAGCACAATGGATCAATGCCTGCCTAGATTTTTGCATGTCATCCTTAAAACGGTCCTTTCATGGCAATTTCAACGGTCCCCTAATATCATCATAAAATGATCGCTTCATCGCAATTTTAAGGTTTGGGAAAAGAATATAGTCACACGGTGATATATCAGGCCAATACGGTGGGTGGTTAATGACAGATATTGTTTTTAGCCAAAAACTGATTAACTTCTAACGTCTTATGTGGTGGTGCATTATCATACAATAGAAACAGCTATTTTCCTGCTGGACATTCAGGCCTAACACGTACAATTCTTGACCTCAAACGATGTAAAAGTGCTTAGTAATAATCTCCATTGATAGTTTTACCTTGTGGAATAAATTGCTTGTAAACAATCCCTTGTGTCATAAAAAGTTAACAATGTTGATGTCTTGATTCTTGACTTCTGAAAATGCAATATTTGTTTTGATAACATGTTTCATCACTAGTTAAGATCAAGAAAATCTAGATCATTTTCAGCAGTTTTAATGAGGTCTTTACTTTGAGGTCTTCACAAATACTTTTTTTTCCGAAATCTTCAATCAAAGTTTGACGAACAGTTTCACTATTTGTTTTTATAGTTTTTATAATTCTTCAGCCAGCTTAGCATGAACTTGGGTGCATTTGAAAGAGGTGGCTTGTATCTTTCTAACAATATATATATATATATATATATGCATTTTTCTACCAATAAAACACACGTTTAAACAAATGGTACATTGCAGGTATATAACTTATAGAGGTGATTGATAAGTTAAGAATGTACGTCAATAAATATGTAAAGAAAGCAAGTGGATGTGTCTTTGCTACTCAAAAGCAGTTAAATTTGTACAATGCGGCGATTATTTAAATAGGTTTCATGTTCCTTTTTCCCTAATTGGCGAGCACTATCGTTACTTGCCGACATGTTTCAGAGTTTAAACAATTGCCTCCACTGCACTAAAACCGAAAAGTTTATTTTGCTTGACGCACGCTTCGCCGGCCAAGCCTGCATCTTCAGAAGTGCTAACATCAAAATGATTTTGCTGTTAGCGTTTCTGAAGATGCCGACTTGGTCGGCGAAACAGGCGTCAAGCACAATAAATGTTTCAGGTTTGGTGTAGAGGTGGCAAACTTTGTTACTAAGCCAAAGGTTCTAAAAATTCTCAACCCTGTGACATGTTTCAGCACCATTTCTAAGATTTTTTATGTTTTTGCTAATGTTGATCGTTTTCAGCTTGCTTATTAAATGTGCGTTATTTTTTATTGAGTGCTTGTCCTTTAGGTATATCGTACTTTTGACCTTTCTAGCCAAATATTTGGAAAATTTATATTTTCGGCAACGCTTCCAACATATCCAATATATCTTTTATTTTCGCTTTCGCAATCTTGTACAATATTTGTTTCTTTTACTACTTTTCTGTATGTTTTTTGGAAGCTATTTGTGGGGTCTCTTTTCATGTATTACTGTTTGTTGTAAATTCATCAGGTTTTATGATGTATTCTTCGTTGTCGATAACCGTTGTGTTGCTTTTGTTTACTTTGCCTAGCATTGCGTTAATTTCTTAGGATTTTTCTCATATTTTTTATTGTTTTTGATGATCTTCGTGGATTGTTAGCTGGTGATTTTAGCCTAGTTCTGCTTGTGTTTGTTCTCTTTTAGCTTTTGCACTGCTATTTCAGCTTCTACAAGTAAATTTTCGATATTTTTTCTTGTCGCAATCGACTATGTTATGGTAGTGGATTCAATGTATTTTGTCTGTTTGACAAACACTTGGTTTATGTGCTCAGTCGACATATATCAGCGTTTACGCCATTTTCAAGACCTGAAGTGCTCGTCAAAGAGGCAACATACATTGAACCCACTACGATTAAGACGAAGCAAGGAAAAAAACAGTTAAACATGATTATGTTATACTTTAACATTCTTTTGTGTAAAAGATAACTTAACTATTTTGGTGCGAAGAGTCTTCAAAATAGCGAAAATCTGAAACATGTTGACTACTTGTTTCAGCAAAAAATAGTGTTCGTTAATCGTGATAGAAGGATTACCGAACCCACAATGTGTAAAACCAAGCAAGAAGGAAAACATATCCGAACTCTGAGATCTTTCGTTACAAGCTGTTGTTATCATTTGAACCTTTAACGTGTTTCTTATTCATCGAAGTGTTATTGCGTTATTCTTACAGCAACTGTATTTTATCAAGATCGCGATATAAATCAAGACTAAACGTTTTCCAATATCACAGAAATGTCCCTGGAAGAAAAGAATATTTCCTATGCAACTTTCCTTGATGCTGCACCAGCCATTCGTAAATTATGGCATGAAGACAAACCGTTTTCATTATCTAAATTCGATACACCCAAGAGCGGAATCGGATCAGAATCCGATCAATCCATGCGAGTTACATGATAATGAAGAGCACACAGCTAACTTATAATATAATAGAGGAGTCTGCAGTTTATATAGTCTCATGTTTCGTACAGCCCCGTGCTGTAGACGAAAGTGCACGTTTTCTAAAGTAACAAATGTCGCAACTGAAGCAAAATTGACGTCATCTGTTAATTACTTTAAAAACACGGCAACTGGTAATATTTTCATTTAAAAATCTAGATTTTCCCTCTCACTCCAACTTTAGAAAGCGAAATGCTATTCTATGACATCTCTTTGCACTTGTACATCTCATACAGCTTACATATTTATGATTTACTGCACAGTTGCATAATTATTATTATACTATCACTTTAACGATGACATTATTACAATGAACAATGATCATATTGCTCGTAAAAAAGTTGGTTCTTTGAATTTTATCAAAGTGGAATTGCTCTTCCCGTGTGCTATTGTAATAAAGGGCTTTATAAAGTGCAAAACCGTGTCACCACGGTGTGGTCGACCTGTCATTGGCTTAGAGTTGATCATTAAGGCAAATCAGGCTTTAAAGCGTAATTGCCTTTATCATATGCTTTTTAACGCGACAAAGGGACCCACCCACGTTCCCCAAGCGCCTGTTATCGACTTTGTTAACGAAATGTCACCAGCTTGATTAAGAGGCTAAATTTGACGTTATTACTGGAAAATTGGCCCGGAAAATCGTTAGTTTCCAAAACGCCCCGAATCGTGCTATTACAGTTAACGGTAATTTTTTGGAGAATGAAGTATTCACGAATCCGTCAGAAGTTTCGATCAGTGGAAATATTTACACCTCGTTGTTCGCAATAATGGAAGAGTTCGGTTGCAGACGGAATTATAATGACGGGGAATGGAACTGGATTGGAGTAACTGCCCTGACGTTTTATTAAAGCGAAATGGCATTCTAAGAATTGGTATTCCAACTACAATCGAGTATCGCTTGCATGTGACAGATTGTGATTTTCCGCTGTTATTACGAATGGTTACTCGAACTAGTTTCCTAGAGCAAATACCATTAATAGTACGATCGACTAGTTACGGTATTTTCAGAATATTCCCTGGTTTCTTTTTCGTAATAACACTTTCTCCGAACGTTTTGTATCGCTTTTTAGTCATCTGTTTTCCCCCCAACGATATTTTATGACATGGCTTTTGACATTTGCCTTTTTCGTCAGAAAATATCACTTACCTTTTAACTCCATATATTTGGTTCCCCTTACAGTAAGCGTTAAATGTCATCAGTCACTTGAAAAAAATAAAGCTTATAAAAGATAGAATGTTGTTGCCAGTCGAAAGCAGACACGATCATGGAATTCATTTTAGAGATTTGAACATGGAACTAATAAACAGCATGGGCTATCGATCGTGGCAAAAGCTGTACTTCCGGCCAGTAGCTTTACTATCGACTGAATTTCGGCGATCCGCATTTAAATGTTTTAATATTTCAACTTTACATCCACCACGTCGACTGTTTTAGCCGTTATTATTAATTTCGTGTACATCTAAAAGCGCCATTCGTCACTACATGTGCTATAAACGGTAGTGGTGGTGATACTCCCTTCCCCTGCCATAGTTTTTAATTCGTTTTTAATGCTTGAAAAATTGATACGGTGCAGATATTGAAAAAGCTATTCCCTAAAAAAATACAGGCTACATTCCCCGATTGCCGATGCTGCATAACCGGAGGGCGAATTTTACGGGTTTGTAGAAAAAATTGTTTCATATATTTTTTTACGGTCATCGGAATAACACCCCTATCAAAAATATTTAAAAAACAGATATTTATAAAAGTTACGGTACAGTTATTTAATTACAATGAACTGTAGAAGAGCCATAGTTGTGGAAATTATTACACTAGTGATGTATATTAAATCTGTATTATTAGAAGGGTTTTTGATTCTTAAATTTATATTCCATTCATCACATATGGTTCAACCCATTAAAACAATGTTCTTTGATGGTTAAGCAATAAATTTGAATGCTTAATCATCCAGAAACAATGGTTGGGCTATAAAAGCAGACGTGCAGATAGTAGAGATCATGTTTAGGTTAAAGAGACAATGGTGCCAACGAAACATTTTGGCAAATATATTTCCAAAAAAATGAAAACATTCTATAATAGAAATGACAACGAACTGGAAAATATTGATTGGTAATATTATATATAGGAAGCGTTATATATAAGAAAAAAACGTAGTATACGATGTGGAATTGCAATCATGTGCATTTTTTGTTTGTCAGGATTCCTCAGGACAGATACAACTAGCTCTAATAATTTGAAACCGCAGTAGATCTACGAGGTACCATCAAATGGTAACCGGACTAAAACTCTGCATATCGAAAACGCAAAATGTTGCACATTGGCACCGATAGACGACATGTAGGCACATGTCTCACGATGCTGTGTTGCAAGTTACAGCGTGTTAAATTGCTTACTTGGTTTGTTATTCACGTTTGTGTTAAGGTGCAATTGTGTGGCGCAGCAACTTTTACGATGGATATAAAAAAAGAACGGCAGTGTGTATGACATTTTGTTATAACTTGCAAAAAACTGCAATTGAAACATTTAACAGTTCCAACTGTTAAATTAACGATTCAGCTGCCAGATTTACGTTTCTACTATCAAATTTTTGACTGTAGACGTTTCTACTGTAAAACTGATGTTTTGTAAAATTTACGTTTCAAATGTCAAACTGACATTTCAACGATCAAGTCGATGTGTCAAATGTTGACATTTCAACTGTCAAATTGACATTTCAACTATCAAGTTGACGTTTCAGCTCTCAAGCTGACGTTTCAACTGTCAAACTGACGTTTTAACTAACAAATTGACGTGTGAACTGTTAAACTGACATTTCAACTGTCAAATTGACAGTTCTACTGCAAAATTGATGATTCAACTATCAAACTGACGTTTGTACGATCCAATTGACGTTTTAAATGTCAAATTATCCTTTCAACTCTCAAATTGACATTCCAACTTTTAAATTGGCGTTTAGGCTGTCAAATTAACGTTTCTACAGTCAAACTTTCGTTTCAACTGTCACATTGACATTTCAAATGTTAAACTGACGTTTCAACTGTCAAATTGCCGTTTCAACTGTCAAATTGACATTTCAACTGTCAAATTGACGTTTCAACTGTCAAATTGACATTTCAACTGTCAAATTGACGTTTCAGCTGTCAAATTGGCGTTTCAACTGTCAAACTGACATTTCCAGTTGAAACTTCAATTTGACAGTTGAAACGTCAACTTGACAGCTAAAACGTCAGTTTGACAGTTGAAACGTCAATTTGACAGCTGGAACGTCAACTTGACAATTGAAAAGTAAATTTGACAGTTGGAATTTCAATTTAACAGTTAGATCTGTTAAATGTTTCAATTGCAGTCAGTTTCAGGTGCAGTTGAAGTTCAAACAAAATTTCACACACACACGCTGTTCTTTTTTTCTATCCATCGTAAAAATCACAGTGCTACACATTTGCACCTTAACACAAACGTGAATAACAAACCAACTAATACAATGTAACACGCTGTAACTTGCAACACACTATCGCGAGACACGTGCCTACTGCCATCTATCGGTGTACAAGTCATAAGCATACTGCGTTTTCGATTTGCAGAGTTAGTCCGGTTAGTATTTGATCTCATCTCATAATTTGATTATTTCTTGTTCGCCCTAGCAGTCAGTATTGAAGCAGTTAACTGTAAATTAATTCAGTCTGCAAGATATTTAACTGAAATTCTAAAGTTTAAAAGTTTCACTGACTTTAATGATGGCAGAAAATTGTTTTCCCATCGTATAATATTTGACTATTTTAGGAGTAATTTGGAGAAGTAAGGACGCAAGAAATAATTCTTCGGTAATTAGTCTAATCTGGACGGAGAATTTTCATTTAATATTTACTAAATAATAATTTTATTAAATACCTTACTAAACACATTAACTAAGCACCTAAACCACTATAATATTGAAGGATTTATATACCTAATAATTCGATTTTAATGACAAGTTCATTATGGATTAATTAAATTTTAATGCCTGATCAACCCTCGGACGAGTCAAGTTGATTACATGTATTAATTTGCTTTATTAATTTAATACTATCATCTGCTTTAAAGGTTACATTGCACGATGAATTGATTTAGTTCATTATGTTGAAAGTGAGTTTAATGATCTCTAAATCTAGTTATAAGTGGTCTACATGTCTGAAATATATAACGTGTGAAGGACTGACGCAGAACTAATTTTGTAAACCCTAGAATCATCTATTAAATTCCTCTTTATTTTCAGTACTATTTAAGAGGTTAATTATCTAATTGAACTATATGTGTGTGTGTGTGTGTACTATTATTGGTATAGGTTAGTATAAAATTGAACTTTTTTAACATATGATACATTTTATTCCTAATTTAACTGTGGAAGGATAAAAGTTCAACAAAATTCAAGCTTCTACAAAGGTACTCTTAAAAGACGAAAGTATCCATCTGCAAGAAAGATTCAGTTTGTTAGTGTTACATAATTAATCTAGGATTAAAAATTGCTGAGTTTTATACTCTGAAACATTTAAAAGATACTGCATGATAGCGAACATAAAATATTCCATGAAAGAAACATAGCAGTAAATATCCAATATACTCGAGTAATTCTGTACGGCTCTCTAAAAGAAAAAAATGGCGATCTAGTTCGATACCCATATCTTACTCAATTCTAAGGAATATTGAATTGAATGAAAAACCAAGAAAGGATCCACTTCACCTTAGAAAATTAGATTTTAAACTTATATGAAATACCTCAGGCAAATCTGACATAAATTAGATTGATAGGTATATAGAAATTGCTGCACGAATTCAGCTTTTTCTGAAAAATGTATAACAATTATTTAAAACATTGGTTTTCGTAGGTGATAAATTACACCTGATTTAAGTGTACCATCAAACATCCTCTTGGAAATTATATGCATACATATTTCTATATTCTATGCGTTCCACTACGCATATAAGTTTCTTAGTAAAAGGTTATTTTGTGGTTTATAGAGTTTTGTTTCCGTTTTTATATTCTTTTAAACCAGGAAGGATATGGCTACATACGTTTTAGATTAAGCTCCTTTAAGCATATTATATCCTCTAATCTGTATTTTCCATTTCTTCATTTTTTCTAAATACTATTTTTTTCCTATTTATTTAATATAGGAGACAGATCTATTAGAAACTGATCATACGCAATTACATTTTAATGCCATTTATTATATACCAATTAGATTTAATGTCTGGACCTATACACAGCAAGATAAATTAGTTTTATTAATTTAATATTATATTCTGCCTAATCGTTTAGAGTAGCCGTATAAAGTGCCATGCTGGATTTATCTGGTCCGTTATATTTGAACTGAGCTTAGCGGTCTCTAAATCTTGTTTTAAGTGATCCTTTGCTATGCCCTATGTAAATTATCCAAGAGTTTAAACAATTAATGGTATAAATAAATGGATTTGTCTATGTAATATGTTTTATCTTTAGTATTATCTAACTGCATTGAATCGCATTATTATTATTGGTATCAGCTACATGAAAATTGATATTGTTTAACAAGTTGGACTTTCCTTTAATAATTTAACTAGTCCAAGACAAAAGTTCAACAGTATTGGAATTGACGAGGTTCAATTTTCAAGCACAAAATTTTCAAGTTCAACATTTTAGTTCGTAGCTCATAAAAACATTGAAGCTGATATTCCATAAAGCAGCACATTGGGATCAATTTTGTTCAATATCTATGTAAACGATATTCCTGTGCCAAGTCCTATGACTTAGAAAGCGCCATATAAGAAATGTTATCGCTACACCAAAATGTGAAAAAGAATGCTCGATGTACGTTTCGCTAACCAAGTTATCATTATCAGGAGCGAAGAAAGACAGTCTTTCATCAAACAGCCTTTCGTCGTTCCTGATGATGCTAAGTTGGTTAGTGCGACATGCGTCGAGCATACCTTTTCAGATTTTGGGTGTAGTGGTGACATTTGTTTCACTTTTTTACAAAGCAACAGGTTCCAAACCCTCAACTTTATTGCAGACTGGCTGAAAAAATGGAAATTAAAACTCAATCCAAAAAAAAGTCAAGCAAAAAATTTCATATTACCCAGAATTAAGACCTATACCAAAGTAATTATGGATGAAGCCGAAATTCCGTGGAATATAAATGCAGTCGAATATTTTGAGTTCATTTGGATTCTCGAATAACATGGAAATACCATATTCGAACTGTATTGACTATCTATTACCAACGATTAGCAAGGCTATATCCTGCGGTAAACATAAAATTTGCAATCAAATATGAACACACCTTACTCCTATGTCATTATTAAGACCAGTTATGATATATGCCTGCAGGATCTGGGGCAACGCTTCCAAAAGCAATCTGAAAAAATTGCAGACATTTTCAGAACAAAATTTTGAGAAAGCCACATTGGCTCATAAGAAATGAAAAGCTAGATTAAAAGCTAAATATAGTCACACTTGCACAGTTTATAACAAAGCTTATCAAAATAATCTTAAACAACCTTGCCAAGTGTGACAGTGTTGTCTATTTTCTTCCGGGCCAAAAAGGGATTCATGTAAGATCGAAACGAAAACTGCCGCAAGACATCTATATTGATTGAGATGACCAACATCAATAAACGAGGAGTTCGAGAGCTAAGAGGTTCCCATCGAAATTCTCACGTTGTCAACATATATTTGTTAAACCAGTTTAAAACGAATTGAAGAAAATACAATTTTGATTCTCAAACATCCATCGATTGGCCGATTAGTAGAAGTGCATTATATTGATCTCAGAATGAATACCGTTGGTTAGACGGAATCGAAACAGACACAAGCACTAATTCTTGTCATAGATACTAAGATTATTGACAATGTTGCATATTTGGGAGTAAGCATAGCAAGAAATGGAACGAAAGAAACAGAAATGCATAGGAGAATTGCCCTTACCAATAAAACTTAGATTACCCTTCTACCATCATTCAAAAATGCAGATGTATATGGAAAGATTAAAATAAAAGTTTAGCCATTAAAATGTCAATTCTGTACTTTGGAAGTAAAGTATGTGTCATGGCACAGAATACTTTTAGAAAACGGTTCAAACAGGAATAAGGAAAAACAGTACCATTAAAGGTACTGTTTGATTTGAGGAATGTTGCTCACCGCACTGCGGTTAATTCTCAAGATTCTCTTATACTCTGAGCCCGTATTTTTGTTGCAAATTTCAATTTTGAAATTTTCTCTTTTGACTTGATTCTTTGACTTTTTCGTTCCTCTCTTTAAGTCCTTTCTTTGTTTCTCTCCCATTATTTTGGCCTTTTTTTCTGCCCTAATTCTCATGGTTCCCCTCAGGAATTATGTTTTTTTTTCATCTATTTTGGGTCTTTCGTTACTACTTTTATGTAACTCTGTAGCCTCTACTACCATCACGTTTGTTTTATTAGTTGACTGCTTCGCGATTGTGTGGCGCTTTAGTCATTCACGTTTGCCGTTTGTCGACACGTTCCTTTTTTAATTTTACTTTGTAACTTTTAACTTGTTTTGTATCTCTTTAGTTTTTTGGTTATTATTTTACCAGGTTCACCTTCAGGTGCTGTTTATAACGAGAGCTGTCTTTTTCTTTCATTGTTCACTTATGTTGTTGTATTCAAGGTTAGGTTGACCCCTAAGTTATTAGAGCTTAATTTTATTGTTTCATTGTTTGTTATTGGTTCTTTCACGTATTTTGTAGCTTGAACCCTGAAGAAGAATAAAATCTTATTCGAAAGCTAGGTGAAAAGAAAAAGGAGGTTTTTATTTCCTTCCTAAGGCTGTTTTCCCGATAAATTTTCGTTACTAAGTTCAAACAGGGTTTGGAGGGCCAACCTAAAATGGGCGGGGTTTCAAATACTGTCAGTATACTGTCAAGAGGCCTGGAACATATGAAGCTAAATCACTCGCAACATTTTGTTAATCCTGCTAACGGTGCTTACACCCAGAAGTTCTGTGTTCCGTTTTGAAGTCGAAGCTTAAGATACATAAGGGGCTGGGAGGTGAACACTAGGCAGAAAATCTTGTATCTTGTCACTGGCTAGCATGACAAGTGCATTTGATACATTTTGAATATTGTTCACAGTTTACAGATGTTTTCACATTTGTCACTGTATGCACAGATTTTGTCACACACTGTGATACTGTTCATGTTTCTCGTTACTGAATCAATGAATGATGTGTTTGAATCAATGTTTCTTTGTTACTGAATGAAGTGAAAGTCCAAATGTTGCTTGTTTGCCCTTCCAAAGTCTGTTTGAACTTAAAAAAGTCACGCCTTTGTAAATTAGAACCAGTAAACAATCAAAATCAGTGGAGAATTATACAATTACGAACCTCCAGATAGAAATACAGAGATTCTAATGAGGCAGTCAAGTTGGATGTGTGGAAGGAAACAGGAATCTGAGGTGGGTACCATAAAACAGATTGCAAGTAAGAAGATCCGTGGGTGGATTTCTGTTGAGATGGGAATCAGAAGCTGGAGAAGAGCTTCGGGGAACAGGGATGAATGGAAGCGAAAATTAGAGAATACTAGAGCCTGATTTGGGTTGTAGCCCCATTGGAGGAAGAGGAAGGTATCTTCTGTTTATGTCGACTATTGCTACTAATGATCAGCGACTAATCTATAACTAATTAGGTAGGATGTTCCCTATGGTAGATCCCTTAGTTCCTAGTAGAATAAACTTGTTGGTCTGAAATAGTAGCTATGTACAAATACATCATCAGGAGCAAGGAAAGCATCATCTTTCATCACACCTGATGATGTTAGCTTGGTTAGCGTGGAGTTACTTCGATTTTGGTGTAGTGGTGACGTTCTTAGATTTTGTTACTAAGCCAAAGGTTCCAAACTCACAACTTTAATATCTGTATTAAGTCAATATTGCCTTTAGCTCTGCCTTCCCTGAGTTGTACTCCTTACAGCTACGCCAGCTTTAGGAATTGTTTATCTCGAAGCAATTTATTATGTACAGACTGCTTACTTAATTTAACACTTTAATTAATTTAAAATGTTAAATTAAAACTTGGAATATGAGATCTGATATGAATAATATATCAGATGACTCCTTTTCGTACCATTTCACTGATTATTTGGTTGTTTATGGCAGTTTTTCATTTTGTCATTCTAAAACGTGGACAATAAAGCTACAGATTTTTTAGAGGAGGATACTTTACATGTATTTTTTATTTTTAAAGCTCAATCATTCATAAATCACCTCATACTCCAGCGCTGTCTGTTTTAAGCTTTCATTAGCACTTGAGTAATTGTAGTCCGTAGGCGAGCTAGGTTGCACATTTAAACCATCCAAACATTAATTAACTCAGTTATTCGTTCATCAAGTCTAAAAATAACTAGGCTAATTGCAGGCAATTGAAACCGAGAAAACCTTATTAAGTCATAAACCGCGTAAAGGCAAGTCAATGTTCTAGCTGCTTGCGCTGAGTTATCCTGACATTCTACAGCGGGAATGTGCAATATGTGGACTGAGTAATCTGGTGGAATAACATTATCGCCAAATTATTGGTGGAGTCAACGTTCGTAAATGTTGACTTATGCGGCAGATAAACCGTCAGACGGCACTCGGGTAAACACGTACACACCGCGAGATGTCGTTTACTTTGATCTGGTAATACTGTTTGTATTTCATTATGGGGCGGCTTCCCCGTTTTATGGGGAGCTTAGGTCGGTGACAATCCACGTCGAGAGAACTGCAAGGGCGAAATATAAAATATCTAATTTGGGGAAGGAAATAAATCCACCAATTTCGCGCCCTTCGCGAACAAACTTTCTCTCGTCACCTGAAATTGCTTCATTATAAGATACTTCATCGAATGAAAATTTATGACGAGCGAGTGGGAGGGTCTAAATAAATCAAGTGGAAAGCGTAGCAGGCGAGAAAAAATAACTTTAAGGGAATTTCGAATAGTTAGTGCCATCCTGAACAAGGTTACATACACCAAACCCGCAAAGCCGTGCCTTCCACCGTAAATTCCATCTTCTCAGGGAGCGGTAAGTCCGGTCGAAATCCTCTTCTGCTCTGCTTCCGACGCATGGCACAGTCTGACAATAACGACGCCCTCAGGTGACATTATCGCGCGTTCATTCCGGCTCTTCTTTTACTTTTTTTCAGAGGTAGCAGAGGCGGCAATACCGCATCCTCGTAACTTCCCTTAAATTTATTTTCGCAATTCCCGAAGGCTCAAATTAATCGGTGTACTTCATATTATAACATTGTATCGGCCAGCGGCGTATTGTTGAAAAACGATTGTTTTTCATCGAGCCTCTGAGGTGCCATGAGCATCTCAGTTACTAATAGATGCAGTCATTTATTAAGAATTAATGATTAATTATTTTATTAAGAATTAATAAAATACAGCTAACTGAAAATGTATGAAAAAAAGCCTGTGGTTGGTATTTACTGTCTTTTTGCCTAATACTTTGGCCGTCCTTCCTTTGTTTGGTTTATGATCTGCCAATCAAGTTCGATACAAGTCCTCCTTCCGGTCGTAAGTACGAGTGGTCGTTAGGTAGATAGGTCATAAAGTGAGCAGTATCTGTGTCCTTGTATCGTGGAAGGTCGTAAAATCCACCTTCAGAGGAGAAGATTTGGTTGTTTATTCATTCACTAACTCCAAGTTTCAAAGGAAAATACGACCTTCAAAACAATATAAAAAATACTGTAAAGCAGAGAACAAGATTAAAGAACCGATAATCTTGATACCAGGTATTTCATTGAGATCCTGGTATGACTGATGCCTTTATTTTGCCCGGTTCAATAGTTAATTGGTAACAGGGTACTCAAGACCAGTAGGTAGCTGTCCGTTCGCCAGACGACGCCATGCTGTCTAGGCATTTAAAAGGCCTTTAAAAAAATTCAATGGAGCAATAAAAATGTTTCAATTTTGTTAGAATGTTCGTCGCTGATTACGTAAAAAACAAATCAAATTTTATAAAAGGAAACTAAAAAATATTCTAAAATAAAATGAATTCTTAAAATCCTGTCTGAACGCAAAACAAAACAATAAAATTACAAATGCGGCTCAAATAGGCCTCCCTGAACAGATAAACAATACCCCAACCGATCGTAGAAATTGCGTTCAGCTTTTGTGGGTATTGGGTGTGAACAGAGATACTTTTATGTAAATTTTCCCGAGACCAATAACGAACAAGAAAAGGATTGTGTTTTCCATACAGTTGAAAAGTAGATTCATCGGTCAAAACAATATTTGCAATAAAGTTTTCATCTTCATTTGCCTTTTTCGTCACTTGTTCACAAAATTCCATTTTTCGAATATTATCCTAGGAAAATAACTGGTGTATTGCTGAATTTATAGTACCCATACTTGCTATTTGTTTGGTCGATTTTGGTCGATTTGCTTCCACTGCAACATAAATCATTTCGTCCCTCATCACTATTTCTTCGACTTTTTCAGATGGGACTTCCTTTAAGTGGCACTTGGAAGTGCCACTTAATGGAAGTGCCATTTATTTCTTTATACGATAACAATTTTAAAACATGCTAACAATGTTGTAAATTGTCTGCTTATTGGGAATGAGTCTTCCTTCAAAAGTGTGTACAAAAATCCATAAAACCACTTGATTTGCAATTTTTCGGCAGTGGTGTATACCGCCATTTGTTTTATATTTCGTTCAGTTGAATAGATGCGTTTCGTACGACAGTCGGAAACGAAATGAAGCAACTCTTGTTTACATATAATTCCACTTTGTCGTTTACTGTCACTCTACTGAATCTAATCTCAACTCGTTTAGTTTCATTATTCCCTACTATTTTGTCTGTATTTAAATTCACTTATGGCTGGCAGTAATTCGTTCCTTACTTCTTGTAGAGTTTCACCCATTGGTAAAATTGCATATATATTGGAGACGACTACTGTTTTAATAGTTTGTATTTGAGATACATTGACATGGGATATATTACATAGAATTGAAGTAATATTCTAACTGCTCACTATACTATTGGGTTGTTCAGAAAGTAATTTCGTTTTTTTCGCAGCAGAGGTGTTCTATTTTAGTTGTATTTTAGCCCGCCAAATTCATTCTAAACCATATATACATTATATGTTATGACAGCTGACATTGCAAAGTTTCTTGTATGAAAATATTTTGTTCCATTCTGTGCAATTGTTTTCCTTTTGTGTCTTATGAAACATGGAGAATCAAAAACAGTGTTTTCGGCATATTTTGCTTTTTTATTACAAAAAAGGTAAAACTGCTGTTTAAGCGGGAAAAAAATGTGACGTATTATCGAGAAGACGTATTTTTGCAAAAATGAAAATAATTTCAAAATTTTGTTTGAAATTTTGCAAAATTTTCAAAATTTCATTTCTGAATTGTACTGTCATTTCAGAAGTGTCATCAACTGGACAAATTGCAAGATTCACTTAAACGGAAAAGGCCAGAATTGATCAATAGAAAACAATCCAGATCAATAGAAATTGATCAATAGAAAATCCAGTTTGGTAACTCGCCAAAAGCTTGGATGGGATGTACTACAACACCCACCAAATTCTTCAGATCTGGTACCTTCCGATTATCACTTGTTTCGGTCTCCATAAATTTTTTTGAACGGCAAAACCTTCAAAAATAGCTTGGATCAGTTTTTTGCCAGGAAGGATCAGAAGATTTATGAGTGTGGAATATTAATTATGAGTGTGTTGGACCAAAATGGTGAATATGTAATTATGTAAAACATTTATACTCTTTTTCTGTTTCACCAAAAAACAAAACTAAATTACTTCTCGAACAACCCAATATTTTGACTCTTCTGTGACAATTTATACTTGTGCGCTGTATGTTTCACAGCTAACAACCATTTCCCGTCTTCTCATTTCATAGGATACAGTTAGGTTATGGGTATGTTCAATTTCATTGACGTGCTCTATGTTTCTTTATCATCCGTTATATTTTATTTCTATCCGCTATATTTCTTAAGTATAATTTTGTGGAGCGGTGTTGAATGTTTTTGTTTATGTTCTTAAGTTTTAAGCTTTTACTTTCAGTATTTCTAAATTAATGTCTTTTCTTTTAGGTGTTTTGATTCGATTGGTTGCCCAATTAAGCATTCTTAATATCCTTAGTAACGTAGAGTGGGATACAAACAAAACGGGCATTAGGGGGGAAAATATTTCCAGTAATGAAGCTATTCATCAATTACAGACAAAGGAGATACTTAGGTTTGATTTCTGAACATCTAGAAAATATAAAAAACACGTTATGTAGCTATATATGTAAGTTGAGTTGAGTTGGTAAGAAATACTGATACTGTTGTATTACAAAGATGTATATATGATGAATGTATTACAAAGATATATTTAACGAAGGCAATTCAACAGAATGATTTTTGAAATCTCGAAAATAATTTAATTTCGTGTGGTTCCTTTCACAAATTAGGAAATGAGAATTTCGATAAAGAGAATTCAATAGTATTGTGTTGAAAGCTCTAAATAGTAATTCATTCTCGCATGAAGGCTTCTTAGTAAACAGAAGTTCATCAAGAAGCAATCTAATTGGAAAATAATTGATAAAAAATTAATAAATGGAAATATTCATATCCACTTTCTCCCCAATACAAGTTTTAAATAATATAACAGTTTTGTGGAAGTTTATTACACTATTAATGGTGTAAACTACAATAATTATACCATTTACACCACTTAAATACACCATTTCGACTATTGGTTAACTGGTAGTAATAGGAATATTTGTGTAGGTAGTAATAGGAATAGGAATATTTGTGTATATGTGTGTATGTATACATATATAGTTTGTGAGTAAGGTTTACAAAGGGAAGTATTTTAGGATCACTTGTTCCAATACTAAAATTCATTACGTTTGCTTACATAAGACCAACGGTTCTAAACGCACAATTTTGCTTACATAAACAAATTGACAACTTAATGACTGATCTGTGGAATTGTCATCTCATTACAACAAGATTGCACTTCAGTACAAAAGGTACTACTGGTACACAAGATGTAAAAAGAAGTAAAGTCCTACTTTAACATTTTTTCCATATAGTGGTTTTGATAGGAATTAATGTATTTCATTAAATATTTTGTTTCACATTACAAACAAATATTACAAACAAACAATAATTAAATAAAATTCTAACCTCTCAATAAATTGATAAATATTCATTGATGACAATCTATTTTCCACTGGTTTCCATTTCATTTTACCAAATATCGTATTCTTGGGTCCTCGATCTGTCCTCTTCAATCTTTTAGGTGGAAAATTGAATAGGATGGCTGTGATTTCAAACTTCCAACTGGCACATGATCAACAAATCCAGACCTCCGTAAATTTGTACGAATTAGTCAAGTGGGTAAAAAATTAACGAATGTCCAGTATAACCATATGTAGAGTATTCAAAGAATTTGTTTAAAATTAGGAAAGTGTACCGCTCTAATAGACTATTTCGTACGCACATTTATAGATTCTGAAGCTTTCATAATAGTTTAAGACCCATTTGTTATCACTAAGTCTCGGATTATGTATGTACATATTATATAAGTAGTTATATAGTTTTTGTATGCTATATATTGTGGAATCTAATTTCACAATTAGGTGTTGATACGGGAATATACATGTTGTATTGTTATTTTCTGAAGAGAGAGATAATGACACATTTCTGAACAATACAGAACTAAAAAAGTGTAAAATTACCAATTTTTACACCCCACATGAACTATCAACAAAATTTACCTTATTTTTTTATTTGAAATACGAATGGTGGCTCTTCAAGATTGTTTGAAGATCTCCTTCATACAATCACTTAAATAAATGTTAAATAAAGCATTCATTGTTGAAAGGACAAAATAATATTTCTCCAAACGTAATAATTTTGTACACTGTTTATTGCATCAAAGGATTCTCCTACAAATTGCAATGCATTTGAATTTTTATTTGCCCTGTTTTCTGAGAAAATCAATTTTAAAATGGCTAAGATGTTTAAATATACATTCATATTTTCCATTTAAGCATTTAAATAATGCTCTCAATGACAGTTCGGAAAAACGGTTATGTGGAACCACAATGTTGTGCCTGTAAACATGTACAACATTGGCAAATAAATAGTTTCATTTGTCACTTAGGCGTGGCAAATGTTTAGTATACTTTATTAGATGTTAAGAACTACATCTGTAAATAAAGAATAGAATAGGGCATATCAATATATCCTCGAAATATTACCATCTCCTACCTAATCACCTGGTAACATATTGTATAATACATTTTGATATGATAGTCAACCATTGATAAATGCACATTATTTTATTATGATGGTTATAATCATTAATAAACTGTTGGTAGTGGGATATATTATTCTGACATTAATCATCGACGTTAAATCATTAATTAATATTAAATTGATTATTCTTTTATTGCACTTTGATCATTTGGTTTAAAATAAAACATTATGACCACACAATAAATTTATAATGTAACAACAGATCGCTTGGACATTAGCAGTATACCTAAAAATGTAAATTCAATATTCCACATTGGCAATCAGAATAGATATCAGTTCTATTGTTGCTAAAAACATTGCGAATGGAGTATTATAAACCCGGATTGACACTCGAAACTCTCATCCAGTTACCTGTAATTGGACCAAATGGAATTATGCGCTTTTAATGACCGGGTTATGGCGCTCCAAATAACGTTCTACTAGTATAATATGAAATTAACGAGAACGTTAGCGAGTAGCTTGCCCAAAATTAATTACTACAAAATCTATTGCTCCTATGCAATTTTAGCAACTATTTGCCAATAGATTAATGTTGGATACTTTCTAATACTTTCAACCGAAACCGTAAGTATCATCAGACCAAACACGTTAGGAAGCATTCGTAGATGTATTTGGAAGACCTACTAATTTCGTCAAAATCCTACAAGGGTATACTTGTTGCTGATTGGTAAGTCTTTATTGGTTCATATTTACAAATGACTATCAAAATCACACAAGGCACGCAATTTCACAAACTTATTTATGTAACCCATAACTAATATTTTATTACATGTAATTTTGCACCACCTATTAAATTTTACGGTGTTAAATTACAACTTACTTTTAATAGTACCATAAATATAAAATGAACATGCTCAAATACGTATAGTTCTTATGAATTTGCTCCAATTTCTTTCAGTGTGGGGTTCAGCCCATTGCAAATAAAATGCAGTTTACACACGAACAATGTAACGAGTCATTTTATTTTTAGGTTTAAACCGGAATGAAAAGGACTGAAACTGATCACGGTTTCATTCCTTTTCTTGATTTCTGTAGTGACGTCGTAGTTTCCTGCAAGATCGCATTGACCGCATATTTCTAGTTGTCTCCATTTCCTACGCATATTTAATTTTGGTTTTCAAGTTCTCTTCCTTCGAGATTGGTCTCTAAGATGTATACGATATATAATGGAAAAGAATCAAGAATATTCTTCTTTCATTTACAATTTGTTGGAGGAGCTGGTGGCAGAGTTAACTTCATGAAAAGTTATGAAAGCTTGGTAGCGTAGTAATTTTCATCTGTAAGAGGAAATGAGGGATTTTCCATCAAGAATTACCACCGGAGTTAATATTTACGTATCCACAGCGTTGCGGGTGGAAGCAGATATTGTCTAGGTCGCTTATAACTAGGTTAATTACTGGGTTATGTTTAAATTTTTGTAATTTGATTTACTTTATCTCTATCTATATTCACTTCACCCCAATTTATACCATTTTCACATCATGGGTTGGTAAATGCGAAGCGAATTAATTAATATTGCAACTAAGTAATTATAGAGGATGGTGCTTTATTTAGCGAGGTGAAACATTCTATTTAGATTTGAAACGGTAATTCCAACAGCGGTGAAGTTTGATTCAGATATCTCGTTTGAAATATATGCCAACCTAGCATAGTTAAATTCTTGTTACTTGTAATAAAGTACCATTTAAGATTTTAATCTTTTGTCATTGTAATAAAAGTAGGTAGTTTATTATCCTAATCACATTTTTTATTGTAAATTATATAAAGCATTTATTTTGTTACGTTTATACTTGATTTAGAAGTTTGATAGATTTTGTTATTACCGTTAAGCGTGACTTGAAGGGTTCTACTGGAGGCTTATATTGGGAATCAAAAAGGGTAATGTGGAAATAATACTCTTCTGGCTGTGTTAATTTATAACTTGGCTTAACTAGTTTTGATTCGATAAAAATATTTCTTAGCAATTAGACTGGTGTACACGAGGCACAGGTACATGATGTGTTATATTTGGAATATAGTTGGTTGGGAAATAGGAGGTGTTGTTTCGTGCACTGCAGTTATTATTTAATCATTGTTCAATAGTTTTCGGGCACGTAACAACACCTCTTCTTCAGTAGTAGAAATGTCACGGTTCATAGTGCACTGGGTTAACCAGTTAACAGCATTTGACGAGTGTAAACGTTAAACCAATACTTCGTGTAAAATAAAAAAATAATTACTATTTACTATATAAGATCTAAATTTTAGTAAATAATACAAATGCTATTTAGTGGTTGGTATGTTCACTTTATATTATCGTTTTATTGATAATGCTCATTTTATAAAGAAAAATTTGTGAATCAAACCAATTTGTATGTAGCACAATTTGTTGGAAGCCATTATTTGAAGAAACGATCAAAAACGAGGAACTAGTATCCGACAAAAAATATAATGATGAGATGTTTTATTGTAAAGGTATTGACACAAAGCGTTGCATTGAGAAAGATTTTTACTACTCTGCAAATGTCTATTAAATATCAATAGAGACAATAGACATGTGATGTCTGAAAGTAAAATTTCCAAAAATGAATATGTAGTGAAAATTATCCAATACAAGTGCATATATATATATATATATATATACATATATATATATATATACATATAAATATACATATATATATATATATAT
>JAWQRM010000141.1:0-29045 GCA_033557675.1 Coptodactyla brooksi
TAAACGGTGTGATTTCGAACTGATGTACTAGTATACTAATTAAAGTGGCCCTCAAGTCTTATAACGACTTCAAAAATATCATAATATACAGGGTGTTACGTTTAAAAATCTGAAATTGAATAGTTTTTAGAATAAACCGAACACCCTGAATATTCGAAAACTGATTTTAAGCATGTACTATCCTTATAGTTTTTACTCACAATTTTATGTAGATTTTTTTTTACAAAAAGTTGTAAAAAGATAAAAAAAAATTAGTTTAAGTACCTCAACCACCTGTACAATTTTTGCGAAATCCTTATTGTGACCAGATTATATAATAATTAGTATGCATGTAAAGTATTGTTTTACTACTGTCATGTAAGTGTCAGTCTGATCCATAAAATCTCGACATTTTTTTGCGAATGCAATACTTTCTCTCTAGAGAAAGTAAAAAAGTTCTGCATTGCAGCAGTTCGTTATTAAAATAGTTGTCAGAGGTGTTGTATAAAGTCTGTCTTTGTAGTCGATTTGTTTCCTTCATATTTACCATAATTTGCGCTATAGCTTGCCAAAGCTTTAAAAGGTCAGTTATTACAATAATTGACAATATCAAATGATATTCTTATAAATTGAAGATAATTCTGGAATTTTGGTTGAGCAAAGATATTAAAATGTGAATTACATCTTCATATTTGGTTTCTTTCATTTGGTTTCTTTTATTTCATAGGAAATTTAATAAATTTAGATAAAATTGTTGTTTCACATAATGTATTACAAATGCAGCTCATTATTTACTATTATTCTATGTAAGTCAACTTCGTCTACACGTTGATATTCTCTAATAAATTATTCTAAAAAGAGCAGCGTAAACGTATCATATTATTAATGAAGTATTACGTTTTTCAAAATCCCTCATTGCTAATGAGCACTCTATATTCTTGAAATTGCAATTCAATTAGTTCCGTTTAACAAATCCCACGTTCCACTCTACAGCTAGCGGCATTAGACAGGCGTTCATCTGTTTTTCAACCGGTTCAACTCTTGTTCGTTTTTGAATTTGCCGTATCAAGTTTCGTTTTCTACCGTCTGATCGGCAGACGCTGATATTGAGTTAATTTGCGATCGTCACTGCCAGTGATTTATTGCATTTCGTGCCAGTGCGCAGTAACAAAAACAAAGGTAACAGAGAAGATTGCTTTGGCAAAAAGCTCCAAGCCAACAGATGCTGCCGCATATGTCTAAAGAGAAATAACGAGCTGGTAGTACGGAGTGGTACTAGTTGGTTGATGATGATCAACACTTTCACGCGAGCTTTTAATAATTGGAGCTACATGAATAGGTCATGAAACGTTTATAGTTTTCTAAATATCATAAAATCTTAGGAAAGCTCTATTTCAGTGTGCATATTACTTTAAATGTACATAGTTGCCCACGAAGCTTCATCATTCAACGTTAAAATTTAATGCAAGCCTTGCACTGCAGAGGGCACTATAGAAAGTTTTTGTGAGCAATTCTTTCAATCACGAGTATTTTATCACTGTTAGTTGGTCTGTAGTGGTCTGCTAAAAGATATCGTGCAATATTACATACGATATCAGACAAAACTTATCATTTATCAAATTGATGGTAATATATTTCATCAACAATATATGATATTCGATGAATATCATGTGAATAGTGAATTAATATACAATTATGTTATAGGAATCAGATTATTATGATATAACTATGTGCGTAATTGACTATTAACAATTTTTCCAATAGTTCTAGAAAGTGCAAGAGAAATGCTTACTGGTTTAGAACCGTTACAGCTTGTCAGGGGTACCACTTCAGGCCATAGTGCTACCATAGCCTCCTTTCTGTCACGCCTTTTGTAAGGCAACATTTAATTACGAGAGTAACAGCTTTAATTAAGTACAGACTACATAATCTAACAAAATCCATACCAAAACTATTTAACTCAATTGGATTGAAACGTGTGCTGGTTATAAGCTTATCAAATTATGTGCCAATTTATCTCGAACGATTACTTTCAGCACTCTAATAAATCATTATCTATATAAATCTGCATTTGCACTAACTTACTGAGCTTTTTGAAGAACGAAGAGACTGTAGAAAGGCAAATTCTTGCGAAAATTGTGTTGAATTACAAAAAAGAACTTCAAAATCGAAACAACTCCTAGTTAATGAGCGATAACCCCCAATTGAAATCATCAGTTTGAGATATTTGCTGATAGAAGAATTTTATTTTCAATTATATCACTTGCCAAAGGAGTTACACACCACGTGAAATTTTATTAATTAGCTAAATTATCAATTGATTTGTTAACACCATCTTTTGCTCTTTCTTGAAGAAATTTTTCTGGTCAGCTGTATTTTCAACTAAGTGTTCTGTTAGTTATTACACGGCTACGAAAAAAGTGGCTAATATCTTATAACTATTTTTTAATGAACAACAACCTACGGTGCATAGAATATTGGCCATAAAGATATTGTGATGTAATTTAATCTTAATTAGTAAAAAATGATATTTCGTAGAAAATGCAGTGTTTAAAGATTTTTAATGGATTTAAAATGGTTTTTCATACGGTTTTCGATCTATACTAATTTGCTAGCACCAAAACCGCATCAAAAAAGAGTCGATGCGAAAAAAGTTAAAATTGATGATCTTTGACTTATATGAGAAAAACGGAAGTCTGTGGTCTCGTAGTTACTGGAGTTAACAAACACTGTCAGGAGAATGTTCTGACGAAGGTTTATTAGATAAACCGAAACATATGTCGAGAGTGAGATTTTAAACAATCTTGGTGTGGTTAAGGTGATCTTTGACTTATCGATTTTTTCATAATTTTCAATTTTGTGCATCCCCAAACGTTAACAGGTTGTCAAATATGATCCGGATGTGGTCTTTCACATTTAGACCGATTCGACGAGATTGAAAAAAGTTATGATGGAAAAACCAAAAACCAATATATCTATGGCTAGTACTGTATTGGTGTACGAAAGAAATTCGAATAAAAAAACTGATTTCTGGATTTTACCCAAGTACACTGGTGCAGAGAGTATTCTTCGATAAAAAATGCTTTCGCAGCCCGAAACACAGTTTCTGTTTTCATTCTCATGAAGAAGGTTTATTAGATAAGCCGAAGCATATGTCGAGATTCAAAACTGTTGTGGTGGTTAAGGTGTTTGTTGGTTTTAATAATAAACGTAATGAAGTATTTTTTCGACCTTTCTCTTTAAGGATTGTCGTTTCCCATTAATATTTTCTAGTCACCATAGAATATGATGAAAACACATCTCTTCATAACTCTGTTACTAACATTATTATAATATCATCAAGAAAGAAATGTATTGCCCGTGTAAAGTTTAAAGTTGATACTAATTGAAGTTTTACGATACTCATTAGCATATTAAAGTCTTGCGATGGGCGCAATGTCCAGGAGTTTTACGTTTGCAGTATAATCCTAGTAAACTTTTAATTAAACTTTAACGTCACCTCGCTTTTAATAGGTTGTAGTGAAGTAATTAGCCGCAAACAAAGTTCGTATCGAATAGATGAGCTTTTAAGGCAAAAAAAGCTCAGCTACTTTTAATCATTTCCCCCCCTTAATTAAATTTCTACGTTATTCCATTCCCGCTTTTAGCATTGTATTGAAATGAGTGTTGTAATATGCAACAAAGGGAAGTACATTAACCCTCTTGAAATGTAAATTATACTGTGCTGAATAGTGCATATAGAGTCGCCCGGAATACAAATCAATGTCATTTTAATATTAATTTCATTTGAAGGGATACGTATGTTGGGTAGGAAAATCGATATAAACCCGGGGAACGTTGTACGTTTATGTTAACCGAGAGGGTACAGTTGATAAATATGCCTTCGAATATCTATTTCAAAATACAGATATTAGAAATATGGTCAAATGCAGTCGTATGTGACAGATTTTAGTTTGTTTCTTTTTATAAATTTTTCACTTTCTCTCAGGTATAAATAGGTATAATTTTGTAACAATATATATTTTTGAAATCTGTATAAAGTTCTGAGTAAAGAACTATAAGGTAGTATATGCATAAAATCAACGGTTCTTAAGTTACAAGCAAAATTTCTTTCTTAAACTCGGTTGTTCTCTTTAGAACAAAATCTTTCAAATAAAAGTTGCATCACACCAACACACTATTTTCAAGCATAGTATCGGTTTATTCTAGAAACTTTCCAACTTTAAATTTTTACATAAAACACCCTGTATATCATTGCATTTTTGCAATGTCCTTATAAGATTTAAGGGCTACTTTAATACCCATACATCAGGCCTAAGTAGCATTGTTTCGGTGTTACTTGATATTTGTTAAAAAATTTGCATTGCTGTGCATTCAAAATTTTTCTTAAACTGTTATTCTTCTCCTTACAAAAAATATTTCAGATGAAAGTTGAATCACATCGAACTTTTCATAATTTGAAACTATTTTAGAGCATAGAGGGTATTCGATTGACTCTAAAAACTATCCAATTTTAGATTTTTGATTAGAATACCTATATGTCATTGCATTTTTGAATTCCCTATCGAATTTAAGGGTCAATGTAATCATTATACACTCCTGTAGCTAGAACTCGCACCATTTTGGCGATACTTAACATTTTTTAAGAAAATTGACAGTTGAGGTGTCTCTAAAAATGTTCATTATTCTTAGAATAAAAAAAAATGAAACTATATGTGTCTCCAAATATCTGAAATATTCCTGGAATTAAACAAGATAAAACGAATTAAACAACATGAATATTTTACTTTAAATGTTGTTTAAGACAAAACCAAAGATTTAAAAAAAACGCATTTTTTGTTTTTCCATATTTTATGGATTTATATTGTGCTATTACTGTGTTACTAAATAAATTGTAGCTACTTTGTTCACATCGAAATGGTAATAATTTAACAAGGGAATGTTGCCTATATGCAGCGTAGCAACAAAAGACGACTTACGAATACCCACGTAATTTCTCGATTGGTTGCAGATATTGTGCCATGTAAAGGGTTGACAGCAAAAGTATACTTATTTTTCCTTGAAACTTAAGATCCAAAAACATAAAGCATTTGTGATATCTGCACTACTTTTTTTAATTTTCGGTTTTTGTTGAATAAAAATATTAACTTAATGTGCCATTACTCATTAATAAACTTCATTGCATTAAATTAAATTAAGGCAAGCTAGCGTAATAAAGAAATAGTACAAGTTGTTAACTATTGCAGTTTACATCTTTATAATATTTTGTTATGTATAATTATTTTTAAAGACGTCTGGCCTCATCATAATCAGTACCTGATCAGATCAAAATAAGCATTTCATGAAGATTGTATGTAGAGTTGTGGCACTTTGGCTGAATATTTTTTAGGTAGTGCTTAGAATAAACTTGAGCACCCTGTGTATTCGAAAATAGTTTTAAATTATGAAAAGTTCTATGTGATGCAAATCTTTGAAACATTTTTTTTTTACAAATATTTGTTTTCCAATCATTTCCGTGGATTTTAAGCAAGTACTAGCCTTATAATTTTTAACTTTACTAAAAGTTCAGAAAACAAGCATTGTCAGAAAACTTGCATCATCATCTGTTCTTCCTTTGACCTGATTACATTTCCTAAGGATTGCATTGTTCGTGCTCTCATGAGTTGTTAGTTATTGAAGATTCTCAATTCAATTTCACTGGGTCTGCATTTCTTCCTCTTCTCTCCCACTGATTTTTTTACACCATGAATATTCTTCAATACTTTCCTTTCAAAGATCTCGAGTGTTTAAGATTACCACTGAGGTACGTTTCTGTAATTAGGAATTCATCAAAAATTCATTTTAAATTTTATAGGTAGAAATTTTTGTGGTTACATAATTTTAGAAAACAAATTCTAAAATTTTTAATTTTTTAAGTTTTTAAGTTTTTAATTTTCCATTATAATAACGAAAATATCACTGTAATTAAACAAGATTTTCTCAAGAAACAAAAAATAAACATTTATAAATAGCAATAATTTATTAATTTGTGAATGTGAATTACATTAAATTGTATGAAAATAAAAGATCCATCCTGGTGTCCACATTTACAAAAACAGAAAGCACTTGTGATATCTGCACTTTTCTTTAAATTTTGGCTTCTTGTTGAATTAAAATATTAAGTTAATATGCCACAACATATTAATAAAGTAAATTACATTAAATCAAATCAAGATAAAAGATTCTCGTGTCCACCATTACAAAAACATGAAGCACTTGTGATATCTGCACTTTTCTTTTGAATTTGGTTTCTTGTTGTATTAAAATATTAAGTTAATATGCCACAATATATTAATAAAGTGAATTACATTAAATCAAATCAAGATAAAAGATCCTCGTGTCCATCATTACAAAAACATGAAACACTGATATCTGCACTTTTCTTTTAAATTTGGCTTCTTGTTGAATTAAAATATTAAGTTAATATGCCACAATATATTAATAAAGTGAATTACATTAAATCAAATCAAAATAAAACAGCCTCATGTCCACCATTACAAAAACATAAAGCATTTGTGATATCGGCACCTTTTTAAAATTTGAATTCGTGTTGAATTCAAATATTAAGTTAATATGCCATAACATATTAATAAAGTGAATTACATTAAATCAAATGAAAATAAAGATCCTCGTGTCCACCATTACAAAAACATAAAGCATTTGTGATATCTGCACTTTTTTTTTAATTTGGGTTTTTGTGGAATTAAAACATTAAGCCATATGCCATGACATATTAATAAAGTTAATTTTAAAACGAACAAGAAACATTTAATCTTGTACTTATAGCTTGTTACTAATTAGTGAAAAAGTGAGTATAGAATATAGATACACAAATTATGGTTGATTTCTGTATAACAATAGAAATCTTAATAACTAAAAAAATTTAATGATTTATTATAATTTATATAATAGTATAATTGGTATAATGGTTTAGATAAAATAAAATTCCTGTTAAATGGGGTCAAGGTAAGAGAAAGTCATGTGCGATGCAACACTGCTGGTTAACAGATAAGGGGTGCAATGCATTTGATTTGAGAAGACAAAAAACATGAACGAAGAACACAAAATGTGCAAATCAGACTGAAATGTCTATATAAAAACTTGAGCATTGAAGTGAATAATTGAATAGTATTTTTCTCCATGCTTATTATTATCTTGAAAATAAAATATGTACTGTTTAAGATTAAAAATTAATAGCAAATTAAAGATTAATATAAAGCCGAAGATAAATATTACTTATGCAATATACTAGTAAATAGGGTCAATTTTTCGTGCATTCTGTGTATGTATATTATTTGTGTGTAACGGTGACATCGAACATGCATCGCCTACTAAAATTTTATACGAAGCTCTGTAATATCTCTCTAGTACAGATTCCTTTCACAGTTAGCATCGAATATTACATGGTTTGGATGCTGAATTCAAATTCTAAAACCAGAACTCGATATCATTGTAGGATACTCATAAAATTATTAATAAAAATAAATCGCTGGATAAATTTTCCATTTTGGGCAGGACCAAAGCGTAGTAAAAGTATTGGAAATCTTTACCATAAACTACAACAGTTGCCGCTGTCATATTTCACAGCTAGAATTTGACAGTGCCACTTGAATTTCTGTCGAATAGCAATCAATCAGGGAAAATAAAAGATTAAACATCGATTCATCACTTCAAACAAAGCGAATCCAACGCTTAAAATTTAATTCTTAAATTAATAATTAATACTTCAAATTGTCATACCTAAAGATTCGACGTAAGGTTTCACATCTCTGGATCTGGGATGTGTTTTTCGTCGGATCTTTTTTTACGATCCCTACCACTACATTTTCATCATTTCGCGTCTTCGCCGACTTTTCCGTTGGCCTTTGAAATGAGCTCTCTGTTTGTAAGCTTCACACGACGGTGGGTTAATTGGGAGACGTTAAACATTTTTAACGACGTTATTTTTATAGACCTTAACTTTCCGAGTACTCTCCCCATTACTCACAGCTGGTTCAATAACCTCCCTCTTGCATTCGCACAGGCAGAGCTTAAAATATAGAAACAAATTAAATTTTATCGAGAGAGTTTTCGTTTTGGGAATATGCCTTTAAACATATCGTATTGTGGATCGGATTTAGCATCGAAAATTACATAAAAAACCAGTGTTTTGTTCAAAAAACTTGGATATAAAAAGCTTTATGGAACTTTGTACAAAATTTTAGAAGGCAATATCGTTACCTAACTAAAAATGCAGGTAAAATATAGAGAACGAGCCATGTTAATAACAGTATTAAAACTAGAACAAGTACATCGTACATGACTTTCTCTTACCTTGCTCCTGGTTTAAATATTTCCAATCCAACCTGTCTTTTTTCAAAAATGTGTAATAAAACCGAAACGGTGCAATTTAGAACTGATATATAATAATTAAAATGGCCCTCAAGTCTTATAAGGACTTATAATATCATAATATACATAAAAATATCCAATAATATACTTGCTATTCCATTTAAAAATCTGAAAAGAGAACAATACCCAAGATTAAGAACGGAATACTCTCTTGCCCCAAGGACTGTAGTTTTGTCGATTATGCTTATAACTCGAGAACTGTTGATTTTAAGCATGTACTATCCTTATAATTTTTTATTCACAGTATTATGTAAATTACAAAAATATATTTTGTTACAAAAAGTTAAGTACCTCAACCATATGTACAATTTTTACGAAATCCTTATTGTGACCAGATTATATAATAATTAGCTTGTATGTAAAGTGTTGTTTTAATCAGTATAACGTGGCAATTTAAAAACGTCTTACAGACGGACGGACGGGCAGACCAACTACCAAAAATAGCATAGATAGGTTACAAATAGCCTAATTCGTCAAGATCCATCAAAATCTCGACATCGATTTTTCTTGTGAATGCAATACTTTCTCTTAAAGTAAAAATCATCTTACATCAGAGGTAGAATAATACAGACATTGACATTTCAGTCAATGAGGACTATTATATATTGAGTTGTTCGAAAAGTAATTTCATTTTTTTTTGGTGAAAATGCAAGGCACTTTTCTTAGAGGGTATAAATATTTTATGTAATTACATATTCACCCTTTTCGTCCAACACCTTTTGCTATCTTTCTGGCAGTAGCGTGATTTCAAGTCATTTTTGACCAAAAAATTTTGTGGAGACCGAAACAAGTAATAATCGAAAAGTGGTAGATCTAGAGAATATGGTGGGTGTGGTAGTACATCCCACCCAAGCTTTTAGCGAGTTACCAGACTGGATTTTCTAGTGATCAACTTCTATTGATCTCGATTTTTTTCTATTGATCAATTCTGGCCTTTTCTGTTTAAGTGAATCGTGCAATTTGTCCAGCTGATGACAGTACACTTCAGAAATTAAATTTTGAGAATCTTGCAAAATTTCAAAAAATTTTTTTCATTTTTGCAACAATCTTGCAAACCAGTTTTGGCACTCGCATTCTGTCAATACATCTTCTCCACATACGTCACATAATTTTTTTCCCACGTCAACGGCAGTTTTACCATTTTTCTAATAAAAAAGCAAAATGTGCCGAAAATGCTGTTTTTGATTCTCCATGTTTCATAAGATACAAAAAAAAAACAATTGCCCAGAATCGAACAAAATACTTTCACACATAAGCTTTGCAATGTCAGCTGTCAGAATATATAATGCATATAGGCTTTAGAATGAAGTTAAAATACAACTAACGTCCCTGCTGCGAAGAAAACCAAATTACAATACTTTCCGAACAACCCAATACTTGGAACTAAGCGAAAAATATTTGACCTAAAAGTGCAACAATAATAACAGTACTCGAAACGTGCCCAATAAAGTACACTAAAACCACACCAAAATTAGAAAAAGATGCTCCACGCATGTTTCGCCAACCAAGTTAGCATTATCAGGAACGATGAAAGGCGTCTTTCCAATTTTAGTGTAGTGGTGCCATTTGTTTTAATTTGTTACGAAGCCAAAGGTTCCAAACCCTCAACTTTAGCGTGTCGAAGAGTTAAAAAATTGAGAGAGTGTACTTTCCTTTTCTCTACTTTTAGGGGTGAAATTTGAAAAATAAGTTAGCCTTCTTGGAAACTGTTTGCCATTCGTAATATCTAAATCTTTTAGTACATCCTTTTATATTTTTCAATAATGGAAATATTGCTTGTAAACGAAATTTTAGGACACTGTATGTTCGTCAAATACTAAAGTAGTCCTTGCTCCTTCAGCGTAAAATTTTATAAATTGTTCAATTATTTTGTGGAGTAAGTAGGTTAATTCAGAATGGTGAAACCATGCTTCGTCGAAAAAAGGCTTGTCAAGAACATTATCATCATTTAGGTGATTTTGTAACGATTCACTGCAATTAGCGGCTTCAGATAATTGGATGGCATGAGCTCCTGCACACACCGTAATCTATATGGAACTTAATCGAGATATTTTTAATAATTGACGGTTTTGTTTTCGGTGAAAGTTACCGAATTTTTTCAATAACAAAATAAAACTTGTATTTGTTTGTCTGAGTCACTGCAGAATTATCTGTCTGAGTTATAACTTTATGCTTAGTGCTTGTTTTTCTACGGTAATTATCTTCTTGACTGACCACAAGATTTACGAGATTACATTCAAGGTTTTTCCACGGTAGTTTTATTTTCAACATTTAATGCGACTCGGATAATAGCGCAATGATGTCATTGTAATAATGTCCCTGCAACGGTACTTTTAACTTGTGACTTAACATCATCGTAAATCTTTTCTGATTCATGCTAACAGCTGTAATAACTCTGTTGTTAATTGATTTAAACATTAAATTGCATAATGTTTAATATTATTTTATCACATGATATTTCATCTAGAAAATAGAGATTAGTTGTACCGTACATTTATCTATAATTAAATTATGTTTTTCTTTCTTTTAGGTGAGTGTCTTCTGGATTGCGTACAGATTTTCTGCGGTAAGTCTTTTAACTGTATGTAATGCGCCGAAGAAACGCACTCGAAGCGATTTTATAGGAATTGAGGCTAATGCGCGTATTTATGTATTCGTTCGTTTATTTCCATTTATCGTAATGAGGTCTACCATGAATATAAACAATGACATGTAACAGCTGTGGTCTCGTAGAATTAACTAAATTATCGGTTGGCATTGTACTTGATGGCAATGTAATTCTCTATGTTATTGCATTGCGATGAATATGGCTTATTATTGACAGTTAACAGTTAAAAGGAATAAACGGTAATAAATATTTACTTTGATGTGTAATGTAAGCGACGTGCCTTTAATTGTTAGTCAGGTCTTCACCCTTTACTGCCATGGGGACATCATTAAACAGGAAGGAAGTTGGCACATTAGACAGGTGGGCTCGTCACCTGAATGTGTATCATATGCTACACGCGATATTTTTGTTGTTATTAAAAGTATTGACCTCTAATGAGACCACCTGACCTTATTTAACAACTAACGCCACTAAATAATCTGATCTAATTGCTTGTTTGAAAATCATTATATATCGCTGAAACTAAACATTTCCAGCAAGCCGATTTGAGTAATTATACTAGTGAAGGTGTAACTTTCTATTGGTAAGTAATTTAATAAATTGTATAAATTAAGCGTTGGTTTATTAAATTGGTGAAAAAAACGTATCGTACAAATTATTACCTACTAATGGACTGATAAATTGTTTTAGAAAAGGTATTTAACTAATTATTTTGTGTTAGTACCCATTATGTTTGCCAATTTAATTTCTAGGTTATTTTGATATTTCCGTTCAGTGTTTACCAAATATGGACGGAAGCGATGCTTTCTGTTTTAGAGAGGTTTGTTGGCCTGGTTACTTCTTTGATGTATTCAAAATCGCTAGATCTTAAGAGAGAGCGTACGATTGAAGTTCCACTACCGTGCGTTTCAAAAAATCCATCTGCGGTAGGCTATGTAAAAAGTCACGTCTTTAATTGACAGATACATTATTACTGTTTGTCATTTTGACAGACGTCAAATCAAAACATTAACAAAGTTAGTATTATGTTGTTGTTAATTTATTTTTTATACAATGATTTTCAATCAAATTCACAAAGCATTCATGGTAGAAGCGTATTTTCGAACTGGAAACAAAGTTGATGGTGAGTGGTATTATTCCGTAGAGGATTGTTTGAACGAGCTTCAAGAAAAATGTCCATTAGCGGCAGTTTATAATTTTTTTTACGATACTCTGATGAATTCTGTAAATTTATTTCCTGTAACTGGAAGCGTACAAAGAAAAGAAGATAGCTCTCGTCCAAAGAAAAGAACTGCGGAATCCATTGGAAATGTTCAGCATATTGTTGAGAGTACACCAGGAATTCCTCTTCGTGTTCTTGGACAAAGGTAGACCTGTCTGCTTCCACGTGTCTAAGGAGAGATTTACTTTTTTATCCGCATTACCTGACCTCTGTATTGCACATTTATCCAAAAGACTTCGGCAGTAAAAAGCTGTATTTGGCCGTTGGTTTCTGATTAACATGGACGAAGATAATTTAAATCAAACGTTTAAAGTTTGATTTAAATAATTTGATTTGAAGAATACAAATTCAAAAAAGGAACATATAACTGATCATTATTATTATTATTATGTAAATTTAACAAATAACTATATATGTTACTCAAATCATCAATATTGGAACGCAGATTAACAGTGTTAGGAGTGTTACGTCTTTCACGTAAATTTTCCTTTCTATAAAGGATTTGTACATCATTAAAATTTAATTTATTAATTTATGCTGTTTGATACGATTGATCAATCATCCCTTAGTTTGACCTACATAACTAAGAAGCATCTCTGACATCATATATGCAGGGCTAGCTGGTTTCAACTTGGTAAAAAAGTTCTCAACTCTTTCCAAATTATAATATGCTATCTATAAGCCTAGAACATTTAGAACTAGAAATATGTTTGAGATTTGTCTTCATAGGCCTGGCTTGAAAGGGATTTTTTTATAAACAATCTGTTGAGGAGGAGCAGTACTATCTCTAGGATTTCTATTTTAAGGGCTGTTATACAGCAGTTTACCAAGTAAATGTGAAGGATAACCATTACTACGGAAAACGTTACAAAGTTTGAGAAGATTTTGTGTATGGAACCTGTTAGACAATTTTAGTATTCTAGTTTTCATTCGAACGACTACGTTAGGTTTTTGGTTGATTGGATGGTTAGAGCAAAAATTGGGATATCCACCCTAGTTAGCAGGTAGTTCTTTCTTAGCAGGTAGGCAGTTCTTTCTAACTATAAATGATAATTGTCACAACAAGTGTCAGCAAGTTCCGAATGCAGTACAGACGTATATTTTGAAAATCACGGCCAACTGCAAATGGAAATTTTTTGAAACTTACGATGGATTGCTTTACACATTCACACCAACAAATCTGCGCTTAAAATCACGAGTGTTCATTTTCCAGCAATTCTGAACAGAAAAATGAAATGTATTCTTAGAAATCCCTCGAACAAGTAATTTTTGAGCACTAACAAATGATGCATTACTAAGTTATGACATTTGTTATGTCAGTCAAAAAGTATTCGCCGTCAGAATAAAAATCTGGGGTTAAGAAGTATACATATTGAATTATGTTATGAATTAAGTTATTTTTTATTCAAAATAGGTTCCATTTAACTCAATACACTTCCTAGCACTATGAACCAACACATCCATAGATTTTTGTATGTCATCTTTAGGAATGGTCTTTAGTAACTGCGTCACAGCTGCTTGAGTGGCTGAAATATCATCATAAAACGATCCTTTCATCGTAATTTTCTGTTTAGGGAAAAGAAAATAGTCAGTTATGCGATGATGCACAATGATGTAAAACTGCTAAATAACATTCTCCATTGACAGTTTTAGCTTGTGGAACAAATTCCTCGTGGACAATCTCTTGTGAATCCATTCTGCAGATTGACCTTTAGTTTCTGAATCATATTTCGTAACCAATTATGATCGAATCAAGAAAATCTGCAATTTTTTTTGTCGTTTGGTTCGTCAATTTTGTTTGAGTCAAAATTCGACGAACAGTTTCTCTATTTGTTTTTAATTCTTCAGCCAACATTCTCATAATAAAATTTCCCTCGACAACAATGATTTCACGGATTTTTTTTACCAATTCAGCACGTCTTTCGCCATCATTTAAATCTTCACGACCATTTTTAAAACGATTGAACCACTAATAATTTCTAGCTTTAGAAATGCAATCAACCCCAATATACTTTTTTCATCAATTCGTAAGTCTCATCATATTTTTTCCCAGTTAAAAACAAAATTTAATATTTGCTCTTTGTTCCATTGTTTTTACGACATCAACACAATTTGTACTGCTATTCAAATGGCTGTAACTTTTTACAAAGAGGTGACTTGTATCATTCTAACAATATGTATGTTCGATAGATGGCGCAATGTGGTCTATGACTTAAATTAAATTTCTCGTTATTTAATTGTCACACTGTGTGGTTAACTGCATCGAAAACAGTCGCCATCTTATATGATACATTTGCACCAGCGTTCTTGTTTTCAATCTTCGAAGCTCTTCCGGATCTTTTCCCAAGTTTTGGTATAGCTTTTAACTCTTTTAACGATTCTGCCTTTATTTTAACGATTCTGCCTCAATGTTGGCAAAAAGTCGTCCTTTTATTTTTTAACTTGACCATTCCCCTTCCTACCAAAAAGAAAACCAACGTCATCATATTTTTCCCCACAGCAAATCAAAATCCTAATCCTTGCCCGAACAGCGCGTTTAATGAGCATTCATTTTCTTTTCAATTAGCACGCTTTTTTTAAACGACTTCATTTCCATTTTTGCCTCCTTTTTCTCTCGCTCCTTCGTTTCTGGTGAAACTCACGGATGGCGGGCGATTCGACCGCAAGAACGACGAAGGTGGGGTAAGATTCCAACGGCCCCTAGACCATGAAACGTTCCGGTGGTTCCGGACTCTTTTTTTTAGTCCTTCGGTTGTTCGATCGAATCCGCTGACTCCTGCGTTGCGTAACCCACGAGCGAGCACACGTTTCTTAGAGGAGAAAACGCTCTCCGAGACCACTGAGTTCAAATAAAATTGAAAAGACAGTTTATTTCGTGCTTGTGTTTTTCATTTTGCATCGACAGTCAAAGCGGTAAGACAGTAAGATTAATTTGTTTCCGTCGTGAAAAAGTGGACTTTTTTTAAGTGGCAAAACCTACAAACGGTTTTGCAAAGTGCCATTACCTTTTCAATCTTCTATCTCAAACTAGAAGGTAAGCGCTTCTTTGAGTGTACTTGTTATGTGGGTGTTTGGTAAGCTGTGTGTTATTAACAATCTGCATTTTATAATTGGCACGATAAACATGTACTGTAATTAGTAGTTATTGTTCAATAAACGAAATTGGCTTAATTAAATCAATTATCTTGATTTGGTACTCGCCGAAATTATTACATGACGAAGAATAATGATTGTTATTGTCGGGACCAATTATTGGATTACGAAGTTTAATTTTAGATCTGGAATTGCCGCCTTTGCTTCCTAACAATAAATATCTTTTTCTTTGTTATATACATACAAGAACAATTGACATTAGTATGTATAACATGTGCATTTCATTATTATTGTACTAACACACCGTGCTTAAAATATCTAGATGTATGAACCTCCTCTAACATTGGAGTACCTTTCATACGGTACGATTTATCAAGTATTTTCATAACATATTTATACTAATATTATAAATATTTATATTTATACAAGTCATTTTCAAATATATATCAGTTTCGTATTTGACATCCCCATTTGATGAAAATATCTTCCCCTGGAGCCATCTCTTCAAGTTGGGAAACAAATAATAGTAGCTGGAGGTAGCATCTGGAGAGTACGGGGGATGGTGGAGCAATTCAAGCGATCCAATAACGCTGCATAATACTCTCCTGTGATTGTTTTTCTTTTTTCAAGATAGTCGATGAATATTATTCCAACCACAGACTGCCTTTTTGATTCAGGTGTGTAGTAGTCTGCGGAAAAACTGGTTTGGATTACACTTTAATAGCTCCAAGCTACACTTTAGTAGCACCTCCGAATTATCGACACGTTGCTGTTTTTGGTTGATTGTTTGAAAACACGACGTCATATCGCACAAAGCTTTGTCATATGTAAATGTTCATTAATTAATGAAGCGCGGATTCATCGGGCCCATATAGTTTCTTCGTGTGTTTGTGCTGAAATTCGATGATCATTTTCAAATAAGAATTGATTCAACTTTATTTAATTTCATATTTATTGCACTTAATATTTGAAGACATTTAAAATAAACTAAAATCCTAGTATTAAATGATAGTAATAGTAAGTATTGCAAAATCTTAAGATATAATAGGAAGATTAGACATACATTACACATTACCTTTGTAATGTGTAAAAATTGTTCTTGTTTTCTATCTTTTGAAGATGGACAAGTATTACACCTCTTCTTCTCTTTAGGAGGCTCTGTACTAGTAGATGATTCGGTGTCTTCTTCTTTATCGGCATCCTTGTATTATGTTAGATCCTTTCCTAGGGCGATTAGAAAGTTTCTTCTTTTTTTTGAATGCGGTACATGCAATTGGTTTCAACAACTTCCATGATACGTGTGCATTCATGGTGGTGATATTTTATTCTGGTATAGTTGAAAATTATCTCAGGTTTCTATTTTTGACTTCTAATTATATCTGGTCACAATAAGGATTTCGTATCTTTTCTTTTTGTAACAAAATATATTTCTGTAATCTACATAAAATTGCAAATAAAAAACTGTAAGGATAGAATATGCTTAATGTCAACAGTTCTCGAGTTATAAGCATAATTAAACCAGTGTCGGCGTAAGAGATAGTCATGTGTGATGTCACATTTGCTAGACTTGTTTAATGCTCAGTCTACCAGGAAATTAGCACAATCGCTACTTACCAAGATTCAACTTTATGTTATTCCACAATTATTGCATTTATGATTAGAAAACATATTTAAAATAATCTAAAGCGCTAATATTAAATGATAGTGCTAGTAAATTTTGCAAACATTAAAACATAATAGGTAGGTTAGATACATTTTCTGCAGATAACTACAGGGTGTTCACCACACACATTACTTTTGCAACGTGCACAAATTGTTCTTGTTTTTCTATCTTTTGAAGATGGACAAGTACTTCACTACTTCTTCTTTCTAGGAGGCTTCGTACTTGTAGACGATTCGGCGTCTTCTCTTTTCTCGAGATCCTTGTATTCTGCCATTTGTGAAATTCCTTCTCTTTTTCAATACAATACATGCAGTATCGTATTGGAAGTATACAGGAGTATACAAGAGGCCATCTTCGTGTCATCCTTTTCACTGTATATGATTGTGTCATTTTGTCCATGTTATCCACAGTTTCTTTCCTCATTGTGTAAGGTTCTAAGTAACGTTACAAGCTTACGTTTCTTTGGGCAAACGAAGTAATCATTGTGTCGCCCCTAAAACCAAACCTTGTGAAATACACTTCATGATTTTTAGACTTTGTGAAGGAAACTTGTAATTCAAGCTTATTTTTGCGAGTCGTATCAACTATTGTCAGATTTTTGATAGCAAGTAGGAAAGTACTCGCTACTATTTCTTTCAGAATTTTCAATTTCCTGCACTAAACGCTTCACAACCTTATAACCTTATCTCCTTGGTTCCTTTCTATTTCATCGCCCTCTTTTCTAGCGTAAATTTCTAGTTTCCACGTAGAGGCTTGATGGAATATTTCCATTAGAGGCTTGATGGAATGTTCATCAAACGTTATACACCAATTTGGTACATAAGTGTCAAATAAGTATTCCATAAAAATCACGCTAATCGCCAAATCACTAAAATCACTGCTCTTTTCTTATTATCTTGCTAAATATTTTCCTCTCATTATTTCTGCTCCAAAGTTGCGTTGGGTTGTGTTACGAGGTTACATCCTAGTTGTGGGATATGTATACACCTATCAGTATTAAAACTCTAAAACATTTCTTTAGCTCCGAAAATGTCACTTCTTTCCATTTTTTCTGCAAATAATTGTTCTTTCAGCATTCGTCCATTTCTACGAAATGAACGATAGAAGATAGAAGATAAGAAGATAGAAGATAGAAGATAATTTCTACGAAAGTAAACCAAAAGAGAAGAAGCTATGGTCTCGATGTCTCAATTTACAAAACGAGTTGGATCTGAACGTTCTTAGAACATTGTGTTGCGGTTGTCTTCCCTGACGAGATAAGATAGGATCTTGATGCCAGACAACCATTTTTTGATGTAAAAGAGTTACCTTCAACACGAGTTGCATCATCATCACTATCATCTCCATATTCTTTACTATCAAACTCTTGTTGGAGTACTTCTGTTATTTTCATCATTGGAAAGACGTTCGGTGGGGTCCATTTCTCCATCATCAGTGTCGCTAATTTCTTCTACTATCACCTCTAACCGCTGCTGCGAAAGGATTGTATTTTTTCTATGTGCCATTTTGAACACTTGTCATCACTCCGCCTCGGAAAACACTGGCACATTGTTCAAGCCTATAAGTACTGATTCCACATAATAAGGGGATTCCCTGATTCTACTGAACTCGAGGAATTACATAAAAGGCTGTTGGACTCCGGAGAATGCCGCAAATTTATGAGCGAACAACTGCTAAGTATAAAACCTAATCCCTTTATGTATTTTTATGCAGTAAAAACCATATGGGTCCATTAGACCCATATTAGGGTCCTGTGGTAAATCACGAAAGTATTTTTATACTGCAAAAACTATTTATCAGAAAAAATCCTTTTTGCAAAAATTATTAAAGGATACATTCTACTTGTACAGTCTGTGAATATTGCACATTGCACATTAACGCTACTGTAAGTTAAAAAAAAACAACTCTTAAAACATCGTTTTAGATCCAATGGAGTCGGCTGGTAGATGAACATCGGGAGCAGCAAGAGACAAAATGCCTTAAAAACTAATGTGCTTTTTATTTTGTATTGAATGGGGACATTCTCACGGTGCCCTAATATCTAGCGTGGCCAATAGAAAATAGTAAAATGCATATTTCGTTTCTGGCGTGATTTTTCTAACCCAATACGCATACCCATCCATGCATCTACGATGTCAGTAATCTCTTTTACTTTCACTTTACGTTCATTCAAAACAATACGTGTACTTTTTGATGTTCTCTGGAGTTGTTGCTTCAATTTGAACATGTCTGGAACTTGCAGCGTCATCGGTGTTCTTGACAACTTCTAAACTCTTGTACCGTAATGTATTTCGAGCCATTCTTGGGTTTGAAAATTTAAACCCAAATTCAAAACAAATTTATTTTTGATCCATTGTTTATTGTTTCATCGGTGATATCTAGTGGCTAGTCCTTGGACTTTTCACACCATGCGTAGGGTTCAATAAATTTCGTAACGCTTAGGTAAAGATAATTTCCCATACCATTGATTGCATAAACAAAATATATATGAAGCATTAAAAATAGCGATAAGCTGAAACATGTTGATTGAAAAAACAGTGCTCGTCACAAAGTAATTCGCGTTTTGTAAATTTCACGTTTGATATAATACCATTTGACCTTCATCAGGTTTAGCTTTAAAACTTTGTTTTCTTTTGGTTGGGGTAATTCGCTTGAAGTGATACAGTTTTATACATTGTTTACCATCTCCACTACGCAATACTGCGTAGGCCATGGGTGGCAGGTTATGGAATACAAGTGTCGCCCCTCTCTATTAAAATGGGAACAAAACTGCAACTATTTCTTTCGCTTTCCATTCTGATAAATGGACCAGTCTATTTTTGGGCATTTTCATTTGAGGAATGTCTGCAGATGCGCTAATTCTTTTTTTGCGCGTAAGTGCGTTCAAGGTTGCTAACTACATCTTTCTTCCTCTTGTTGGAGTGAGTCAATGCTTTCTAGATTTACAGAAAGCATTAGCGATAGCTATTTTGGATCAGCAGTTAATAGTTTTAATAGTCAACTGTTTACAGCACATATACTTCTTAGGTAGGTTGTGTTTAGGAAAAGTTCCTCTATCTCGCTTCGTGAAGTAGAGTTTCGAGTTCTAGTGTATACCGTGTCCGAAAACTCTTAGTCTTAATAGAATGACCTAGATCGCATGTAACAGTTTTGCAAAGTAATCTTAATTGAAATTAACTGATATGCAACTAAATTATATGTGTTGGGAATGTTTTATTGACGATGTGAGCTTTTTCTCCAATGGGGTTCACTTGCTTGAAGAAGTGCATACCTAGAATCCTGAAAAGGTTAATTGGAAATAAAATTAATGGGCCATTTCGACTTAATTGAGTTCCTAACGTATGGTAGTACATCCGGTATGTGTACTATTAGGTTGTTTGGAGTAATTTCGTTTTTTTTTGCGAAAATGAAAGGCACTTCTCTTAGAGAGGATATATATTTTTGTAATTAACATCTGTTGTCATCTTCCTGGCAGTTTTTTGCCAGCAAGCACTTCTAATGTCATTTTTGACGGCTTCATTCGAAGTAAAGGTTTTGCCGTAAAAAATTTTTTTGGAGACCGAAACAAGTAATAGTCGAAAGGCCCAGATCTAGAGAATATGGTGGGTGTGGTAGAATATCCCATCCAAGCTGTAAAAGCTTTTGGCAAGTTACCAAACGTATGCGGTCTCGCAATATCTCGGTGGAACACTGTACCTTTTCTATTAATGAATTCTGGCCTTTTCTGTTTGAGTGAATCATGCAATTTGTCCAGTTGATGATAGTACACTTTAGAATTGATCGTGATATTCTCTCAAAAATTTTGGAGAGAGCTGCTAAGGTTTTTGTAAAGTTACAAAAAAAATTTGTAAAGTTTTGCAAACAATTTTGCAATTTATTTGTCCAGTTGATGAGAATCCGCTTTAGAATTGATCGTGGTATTCTTCTAAACATATTGGAAGAAGTTGCCAAAAATTTTGCAAACCAGTTTTGACACTGGCATTCAGTTTTACCTGTCTTGTAATAAACAGCAAATTGTGCCGAAAATACTGTTTTTGATTCTGCGTGTTTCATGAGACACAAAAAGAAAACAATTCCACAAAACCGAACAAAATCTTTTCACAGATAAACTTTGCAATGTCAGCTGTCAGAATATATAATGCATAGATGGTTTAGAATGAAGTTGGCTGGTTAAAATACAACTAACGCCTCTGCTGCGAAACAAAAGAAATTACTTTCCGGACAACCTAATATTATACAATTTATCATACACCGCAATATACGACTGTAAATTTTTACTTTCTCTTAAGAGAAAGTATTGCAAAAGAATACTTTACATACAAGCTAATTGTTATATAATCTGGTCACAATAAGGATTTTGTAACAATTGTACATATGGTTGAGATACTTAACCTAAAAATTTTTGGAGTTTTTTTACAACTTTTTGTAAGAAAATGTATTTTTGTAATATATAATACATAAAATTGTGAGTAAAAAACTTTACGGATAGTACATGCTTAAAATCAACAGTTCTGGAGTTATAAGCATAATTGCATAAAATACAGTTCTATGGGGCAAGAGGGTATTTCGTTCTTAATCTCGGGTATTGCTCTTTTTAGAAAAAAAAATGTTTCAAAGAAAGGTTGCATGACATCGAACTCTTCACAATTTGAGACAGTTTTCGAATATACAGGGTGTTCGGTTTTTTCCAAAAACTATACAACTTGAAGGTCACTTTAATTATTATACATCAGTTCTAAATCAAAAACAAACAGTGCAAACGTATTATCGTCATTATCATATGCTGCATGATGGATTGCATAATTGTATGCATGTCTTTGAACACTGTACGTATAAATGCAGCCATATTGCGAGCATAACATTGTTATTTAAGTTAATATAAATTATTTATATACAATAGTAATTAATATGTTTTTGTTAGAAATATGGTAAACTGAAAAAGATATATACGGGGTGATTTCAAGCGGCACCCTTTCGAAAATCCAAAATAATTGCAATCCACCGCTGCTTGCGTTAAACAAGTATATCGCATCACATTTCTTTATACGTTGGTTAGTTCTTTAATGCACGAATTCATACCAGAAGAGATCGGGATTAGTGCGTGATTAATATAAATCATAATTTGTCAGGTGAGCGGTAGATATTAAAATCATGTTTAGCACACTTCCTTCCTCTTGCATTAGTGTAAGATAATAGCCGCTATTATCTATTAAGCATTAGCAGCACTTTGTAAGTCATTATACACAGCACAATGAATCCGTTGTTATGGAATTAGAATTATGTTAGCGTCTCAGGTATCTGCAGTTGCCGACAATGTACAATAAGCTTCCTGCTACAGAAATTCGAATGTACGTTGCTCCAGTTGTATACTGTTCCATATACGTAACACCTGTCTAGTCAGCGTGACCATCTGCATTTCCACTCAATACACCAGACATCCTTTCTCCCATAATTGCTCATTAACCACACTTCGGGGGCAGAGAAGAGGATATACGTTTTTAGGCTTCGTACTTTTCCTATTGACAGTTGATGTACCGTTAGTGCCTTTAACTGAGGCAGTACAATAATTTGCAAACTGTTAAAAACTGGAATGCTAGTTTTTTCTCTGAAAACTTATAGTCGCGTTGCTTCATTGATTATTATACTCGGTGTCTTTTCTGGTAGAAAATCGGCGACCGTTTGCATCGAGCAAAAGTAGAACGTGGAACATAATAATACAAATTGGTTTTGCTCTAAAAATTAAATTTTTGCGGTCGCTAATGGTTGAGCCTTTCTCAATTATTGAAACAATTCGCCCTAGTTGCAGGTTTCCGTATCAAAGATCTAAATTAAAATGTTATCGGCGCCCGCGTCTTGTCCAACAAATTGAATCTAAATTGCAATTTATCCGTTGCACGTTGTTACAATGCGCTAACGTTACATGGAATGCACCTAGTCAGATACGCGCATAACTGCGTCTATCCGAGGTTGGGTTAAAGCTAATGTTTTTTTTTTAATGGAACTATTATTAATTATAGTATGATACAGAAAGACCATTAAATAACGAGAATTTTAATTGAAATTACTAGGACACGTAGCGCCATCTATCGAACATATAAATTGTTAGAAAGATACAGGTTACCTCTTTCGGACGCATCCGAGTTCATGTTAATCGGATGACAGGTTACAAAGTTACAGCCATTTGACTGATGGTAAAAATGGTATTGATGTCGCAAAAATAATGGAATAAAAACCAAATATTAAATTTTATTTTAAACTGGATAAAAAGTATGCTAAGACTTACGAATTGATGAAAAAAGCGTATGCTGACGACTGTATGCCTAAAGCCAAAGTTTATGAGTCGTTTAATCGTTTTAAAAATTCTCGTGAAGACTTAAATGATGATGAAATACCTGGTCGACCAGAGAGTAAAAATCGTCCTGAATTGATAGAAAAATCCGTGAAATCATTGCTATCGCCAGAAATTTTACTGTTAGAATGTTAGCTGAAAAATTAAAAACAATGAGAAACTGCTCGTCAAATGTTGACTCAAGATTTGGGAAACAGAAAAGTTTGTGCATATTTTGTTCCACATGAATGAATTATTCCACATAACTGATAAGAAAAAATTGCTCGTGTAGAGCAGTCTGTGTCAAAATTGATACTAAGAGGGCGAGGGCAGATTAAAAAAATATACTTTAGAAAAAGACTAAAAAACACGCCAACCACGTAGTAAAGTAAATTGTAACATTGGTTTATTTTTTTATTATTGTATGTATCGTTGTCGCTCATTGTCTATAAATTCAGGAGGCACGCGTCCACAGGACTGAGCCTAGCAGGCCCCCACCCGCACTGTGCTCCCGCATCGCCCTTGCCCCCGCTCGCGCTTAACTTCCGCGCCGGATATTATAAACGAGTCATTGCATGTTTATCTTATTCTTGTCGATGCGTGTTATGTCTTAAACCTATATAAAGGCATTGATTGTTCATTTTATTTTCATTAGCAGTATTGCGCGCAATTGATAGTAAGTTTTTAAAGGAAAGAAAGAAACGGCAATATAGTGGGGAATATATCAAATACGGATTTACCGAAAATCCCACAAATCCATCATTACCAATGTGCGATGTGCAATTTGTCAAAAAACATTTTCAATTGAAGTAATGAAGCCTTCTAGGTGGCAATATCATTTTAATAATATATACTCGGGTAAGAAAGACAAAGATGTGACCTATTTTCAAGAAAAGAAGTACGATCTTCAACCAACTATATCAAATCTTTTTTCGTCAGCTTTTAAGCGAGACGATGACGGACTTCGAGCTTCCTACAACGTCTCATTGTTGATTGCTAAAACAGGCAAACCACATTCTATTGGGGAAGATTTAATTTTACCGGCAGTTAAAGAAGTAATAACCACTCTACTCCATACACCAGCGGCAGATATTATCCGAAAAATTCCTTTGAGCAATGTTTTGTGCAAAGACGAATTGATGAAATGGCTGAAAACATTGAAGAATCATTGTGCAATCATCTGCAGACTTGTCAATTTTCAATTTAGTTGGATGAGTCCACTTTACCAACCAATGAAGCATTGTTATTGTCATACGTGAAGTTCATCAAAGATGATAAAATACGTCAAGAACTATTTGCCTCAAATTTAGAAACAGATATAAAAGGAGAAACCATATTTAATACACTGGAAAAGTTTTGTGACGAAAAGGAAATTCCTTTGAATAGTATTATGTCAACTGCTACGCACGGCGCTCCGGCTATGACAGGGCATCACAAAGTGCTTGCTGTACATTGCGTCATTGGTTGCGAAATGTTATCAGAGCGGTTAATAAAATTAGAACTCACTGAATGACAGATTATTTAGCCAGCTTTGCATTGCCAATGATGTCAACTGATTGCTGCTTCACCCAAAGGTGCACTGGCTGTCAAAAGATAGGTACTTGTTTGACTCGATTTTACAATCTGTTTGGGTCTGTGATACAGTTTCTAGAAAACAAAGACACTGATTTGGGCGCCAACCTCATCTCATCAAATAATGATATTGCGTACTTGACAGACCTGTATAAATCGTTTAATGATATGAATCTTCAGCTTCAAGGCAACGACTTAAATTTGATTAAGACAAAAGATATCGTTGCTGCTTTCGTAGCCAAACTGCTATTATACAAAAAAATATCGAATTCACTAACTTCCCTAATTTATCAGCAGTATCATTCAACGACAACTACTTGCTTGTTTATTAACACTTGGAAAACTTCCAAGGTGATTTCAAGGAACAATTCCAGGACATTTTAAACATGGCCATACCAGATTGGGTGTTGGATTCTTTTTCAAATGTCAACACAGTAGGATCATTCCAGTTAGAAGAAGAATTTATAGAACTGGCAATAAATGAGGAATTAAAGATTAAATTCAAGAATGGCTACCAAGAATTTTGGCTGCAGAAGCAGATTTCGCAACTGTACCTAGGATTATGGCCATTCCCATCGTCCTATTTATCTGAACGTAGACTTAGTGCTGTAGCAACGTTGGTAACTAAAAAAAAGAGATCGGCACTATGTTACTGAACGCGGCTGTTATTAAGTGAATTCGAACCTGATATTAACAAACTCCTTAAAATGCATCCGATTAATCCTTGACATTAGATAAGTTTTTTAATGTCTTTTTAATGTTAATAAAAATTTTATCTCCATATAATTAAGTATGCGTTTTCATTGCTCTCGAAAGGTCTCGAAGTTCTCGAAATGGATATTTTTTATGCTTTATAAATAACTATTTATGAGAAACAATTAAATTTCCAAAAACTGAACTATTACATATAACTTTAAACGTTGCCCATAGAAAACAAAGCACTCAAATTAGTTGAAATTGCTGATAGTTCATGAAAAACTAATCAGCTGAGGAGTATTATAAAGGATACACAATTAAAAGGGATTGTTATTTTTTAAAATAGTTAAGATAAATTTCAATCGCTAAAAGATTGCTAAGTCGTGATAAAATTAAGAAATACTTATTCTCTTCCTGATAATACTTATTTGGTGGGTTTGATACACCTTAATCTACCAGAATTAAATTATTTTCAAGTCGATTAAATATTCCTCTTCAACTGTCAAATATTCTCAACACTTTACGTGCCTTATTTTCATGGCTCACTAGGTTGGCAATATAGAATGGTTTACTTTGCGTAATTTTTTTAATTTCTGGTCAATGGATGTTAATAGAATATCGAGATACTTTTGTTTTATTTTTCGGAGCTAACAATAATTAAAAAGCGTAGTAATTATCAATAAAGAGATGAAAAGTATTCATTTTAATGCATCATTTTGAATATATGGTATATATTTCGAATATATAAACATACACACACAGATTTGTGTGTGATGATGATGTGTAAACGATTTCAATCGTTTGTAATATATTTCGAAATGTAATATATTTCTACATTCAACGTCGAATATTATATCGAATATTATCGTTATATTTACAAGAATATTTTGTCAGAAATCTAGCTTTATAAGCACTAATGGAACTACATCGCTTTCAAGAAGTTCGCAAAATTTAAAATATCATGGATAGCTGGATATCGGTTAAAGATGTCGAGACGCGATATTTTCCAATGAATATAGCTTCAAAAGATTTACCAAGAAAACGAAAGTCTCCATTTAAAACCAACGAAAGTGGAACATATGTATGTATTTCAAATACAAGACACTTATTGTTGAAGTTCTATCATATCTAATGTCATATCTTATATATATATATATATACAGGGTTTTCTGTTATCATTCTAAACTTCTCTTTCATCATACGTGGTAAGTTAACATATCTTTCGTTGAAAGTCCGACACGTTCTGCCCAGGATTTTGTTACATTCTCCATAAATGAAGAATAAAATGTCGAAAATCACTAAAGACAGATATAAGAAACCCTTATACAAATTTGTAGGTTAATGAAACATGGGGCATTCCATTTAATATTTTCAAGTTTTTTACACTTCAAGATGGCAAAACAGTAATTAAATTTGTGGACACCCTGTATAAGACAGACCAATCTAGCTGATGACGTTTTATTTGAGAATATCTGAAGAGTAACTGTACCATAGTAACTGTAACATGGTGATAATTGCTAACTCGACAACTAAAACCACCAGCTATCAACATGTGTTATCAAAGTCGACGTATTTTTGTGTGTAGAATCAGAATATGTAATAAAAACTATATCATTCCAAGACGTAGGAATGCTAGAAGTCAAAAAAGTTCTAATGAACCAGTTGCGCGGAAAACCCGATGTATATGTGTATATATATATATATATATATATATATATATATATATACCGGGTTTTCCTGGGAGACAATTAGAGATAACTCTAATACACTTTCGAATAAAAGGTGTCTCTTATTTTTTGGCGACTCAGTGTATATTGTCTATTAATCAAAGTTCAATCAAGAATTGAACAAAATCATATTTAAAACTGAACTTGCAAATGTAAAAAATATGTATTATAATGCTGCTATATGTTGAAACTTGCATTCCATAGTTCTCCACAGCTAAAAGTAATTGTTTTGCAGCTATTTTAGAACATTTAATAATTATGCTATAATTTATTTTTAGAAATGAAAGTAGTGTAACTGCTACTTTCATTTCTTATTTGGGTCTAGCATGCACAGCCTAGTCGATTGAAAAGTAGTATATCTGTTCTACAAAAACTTTATCAGTTTTAATATCAAGAACATTTCAAGCGAAGTCGGCACAAAAAACAAGCAATAGAAAGAGACCTGCAGTAAATGTACAAATACGTCACCATCTCTATTTAAACAATTCTATTGTTCTCGAAATGCTCCTAAGTCATTAAGCGCTCGTCGTATTCTGTTCGTGAATTCTTTTTTGTTGATAGCAGTAGCTTTGTTGATGCCTTATGATGATACAATACGATCCTGAATATTTCTGTGTTTTCAAATAAGACACAGTAATAATTAATCGTGGCTTTCCCACAAAAAAAAACATATATACCGGATGTCCCACTTAAAACAGTGATTGATCGTTACTTTTAGCCAAAGTAACAGGTCATTTCAAGAGCAACTTTTTTTTCAAATGTCAATCCTATACTTTTTTTACAGATCCTTGTAGACCTTTAAAAAATGAATATTTTTTATTTGAACGATTTATATTAGACATTTTGTTACAGAGTTAAAGTTCTGCAATGCACATTTGTTTAAAACTAATATCAATCCTTCTATCTAATAAAAAAAAATACCTCTTTAAAAATAGCTTCCTTAAAGAAAAATAGAAAGAAAATTAATTGTTTACTCTGCGCAGTACCTCCCTATTGACGGAGGGAAATCAAGTGACGCATTTTCAATTCTTCTTTTCATGTTATTTCCTTAAAAATCAAGAAAATTGTCAATGTCACATCCCAAAACAAAATCTAACCTAATCAGTTGTCGTCAAATTCAGAGAGTCAGTAAGTTGTCGTCAAATTGCTGCAAATTCAGGAATATCAAAGTCAAGTCTCCAAGGAATTTGAGAAGTTGAATAAATACCACCCATACCATATTTCTTTACATCAAGAACTCCATGGAACTGATTTAGAAAACCAAGTCACTTTTTGTAATTGGGCAAGACAGCAGTTAAATCAAACTGCAAATTCTTTCTCTAATATTTTATTTTTGGACGAATTCACATTCACAAACCATGGTGCAATGAATCTCCATAATCTGCATTATTGGGATTACTGTAAACCCATACTAGCTCAGAGAAGTTGCACCTTTCGTCATTGAAGGAAACTTGAATGGAGAGATTTACTGCACTTTTTTGCGCAATGACTTTCCGGAATTGTTGGAAAACGTTCCACTTGATATCAGTAGGGTGATGTGGTATCAACATGACGGCTGTCCAGCCCATATTTCTAGAATATCTTGTGAGATTCTAGATGAAATGTATCCAGAGCGACGGATTGGACGTAGCGGCCAAGTGAATTGGCCTCCTAGATCACCTGATCTGACCTCACCAGATTTTTTCCTGTGAGTTCTTTTAAAGGACAAAGTTTATGCAGACGTACCA
>JAWQRM010000142.1:0-28794 GCA_033557675.1 Coptodactyla brooksi
CAATTGTCATATGTGCCTAAAAAATAGGAACTAGATGATACTACACAAATGATACTAGATTATAGCTCTACCAAAGGGGCGATTGACACGTTAGATCAAAGTATTGCAGCGTGCACTTGTAATAGGAATACCAGTCGATGGCCTATTATTTTGTTCTACAATATATTTGATGTTAGTGCTTGTAATGCATTTATGTTATGGAGAGAAATAAATCCAGATTGGAATAAGAACGTTCTGTACAAGAGAAGACTATTTCTGGAAGAAATGGGCAAACTGATGGTAACTCTCTACATGATGTCAACAGAACATAAACTTCGTACTCAACGAGCTATTGTCGTAATAAAGAAAATTCATGATCAACGTGTCGAAGTAGCAGTGCCATCTACATCTGGCGCAATCAGTAAAAATAAAAGAGCACGATGTAATATGTCTATCCATGTAATATGAGAGTAATATGAATAATGATTAGGCAATAATTGGATGCACATAAGAATTTATTTGATATTCTCTCTTGTTTTTAGATTTAGTGTTTTTAATATTTTTTTATTATAATGCACTTTACTTTTGTTAGTAACAAGATTGCTTTTCATTGTTGTGTGCGATTATCTACTGTAATAAAATCACAATATATTAATTTCAACCTATTCTTGACAATCCTCCCGTGCCTGCATACATACTAAGGCGAACAGCAGGGTTAAAACTAGACCTATGTTGGAAATTGCTTTCCAGCAGGACATGTGGATTTGCACTTGCCCAAATATGCTGACTATGACTATAAAATATACCTTCATTTCAAAACTTAGATTCCACTGCCCGTGTAATCTTTGGCAGAAGCACATAATCTTTTTAAATAGGGATATTATCAATTCATAAAATTACGTCCTTTGTGTTGGATATTGAAGATAAATAGCAGTAACCGGAGTCATTGAAGAATCAAAAAATAAACCATAATTTCCTTGTCTGCAATTATCGCAAAATTGATTGTTACTCTCCTGAATTTTATGTCATCGATTGACAGATGAGGATATATTTGGGTAAAATTTCCTTGTAACCCAAATTTTTATCATGAATTTATCTTAAAAAAAAATGTTGAGAAACTGGAAAAGGAGATAAAGGCATGAATATCTTTAGTATATCTTGTTCCCGATGGTTTTTAGCTGTATCTCTTCTACGAGTGGTTATAAATCAATCTGCGTCACTTCTTGGCGCAAATAGATGAGAGGATGAGTGATGGCGGGCGCGAATTCTTCTAATCCTTACAGGACATCGCGCTGATGTTTTTGCCGTTGAACGGCATGTCGCCGGGGATTCTGGCGCATTGTCGCTGTCCACTGGGATGATGGATCCATTACTTTGGGCCGTCAACTGACCGGTAATTATCGTGAAGTTGCCGCGGTAATTGAAGATGATTGAACGGCCAGAGGCAGCTCACCGGCCACCGCTTCTCACCAATTCCCGCGCTCTAACGGGAACTTTTCACCGGGAAATGCGCCCGCCGCCGACGCGCAAGCAAAACCAACCTGTAATTTGTCTTCGGAAATGAATTAATTGATGGATCCGTGTACGACCTCCACGCGGTCCCCATCAATTTTAATTGAACGGGCGGGCAGAATCTAACCTTACTCTGACCGTTTTTTATTGGAAATTCTCCGTACTTGTGTTAGGTGTCAGGTGACAATTGACCGGCGAATGGATGAGCTTTTAAAATGGCATTTTTCAAATGACACGTTAAAATAAATTATGAATTTCCTTAAATAAAGTAAATATAAGTAATTTCTACTATTTAGGTAAGTATAACAACATATTTCCGTTTTAAACTATCACAACAGTTACCAAACTTGTATAACAGTTTATATAAATAGCTATTAAACTAAGCTATGAGACTCATCAGTGGAGCAATCGCCCCTCCACCAATTAGACGAGAAGCAACTGCAGCTAAAGAATTCCAAAAATGTCTATCAAACAAAGATTCTTTACTATATAACCAGCTCCAGAATATCCCGCCCATTAGGCTCAAATCACGAAAACCGCCCTGACCCAACCAACTCATAAATTTGAGGTATAATGTTGCTGAAAGGTGGTGTGAGGCCTGGCATGAGGATCCGCCTATAAACTTCAACCTCGTAGCGGATCCAACCACAAAAATGAATGGATTCACTCTCCCTAGGAATTTATGGACTTCATTCAACAGATTTTGCACAGGACATGGAAGATGCGCCCATCCACTCCACCGATGGGGCTTTGCTGATAGTCCTAATTGTGACTGTGGTGCCTCGGGTGTGGAGACCATGCTTCACATTGTGGAAGAATGCAGCCAACGTAAACCCCTCAGGACAGGTTGAAACCGAATACAATTCAGTGGCTCAGAGATCTCGATTTTCGTGTTTAATCTCCTGTATGCTTGTGTGTATGTGTGTTTATGTGTGTGTATGTGCGTGTATGTGTGTATGCGTATATTCAGTTACAAATAATGTATGCAGACCTGACTTGGTTTAAATCATACGATAAATAAATATAAATAGTTCAATGAATGCAAAGCTATGTGATAAATGAATGGCCAGGGGCTCTGTATTCTTAGACTAGATATGACGAGGACGGGAACCGCGTCGCTTTTTTAGTATATATAGCGTCTTATGTCAGTTAGTAATTACTCTTTCATCGCCCTCCTGATGATGCTAACTTAGTTAGCGAAACGTGCGTCGAGCATCCGTTTGGTGACTTGATTTTTACTTTGCTGTTAAACCAAAGCTTCCAAACCTCAACTTTAGTGAGATGACTTTACGGTCAACGGAACAGAACAGGTATGTTAAGATTAGTACTAAGGTTGGGTTAGTAGGTGCAGATATTTGGTTTCTAAAGTCTTGCATAAAGATTAAGTTATTTAAAAATTTTGTAAAGGTTGATCTTCTAAAATCACCTGCTACACAAAAAGTAGAAACATTTGCAAAACAAAATTGACACATAACTTAAATAATATAGAATTCAGACAATGGTGTGAATTCTAAAGAAAAACGTTTCGTGCATTGGATAGTAAATATTCAAAGAAGATGTCTTCTTTAAACAAAGAATTAAAACCAGCGAAAACATTTTCCCAATAAACTTTCGACATTGTAGAGAATCATTAGTCTCAAATTTTTTATAAAGGCTAAATTGCACTATTAAATAAAGGTTTTAAAAGGATTTCATGGGAAACTTTGAAGGATCAATTCAATGGCTCCCTGACAGCGCGAAAGCATTCTACTTAAAAGCTGACAAAGGTAACAAGGTTATTGTATTAGACAGAAGTGATTATTTTGAGCACGTAGATAGCCTAATTAAGTCAGGACGTATAGTTCCAAAAAAATTAAAAAAAAAGCCATTTTCAAAAATAATTAGTGAGGTTAAGACTACTTTGAAAAAATGTAGCAACCTTGTTACCAATGCAGTAAAATATAAAATGTCAGTAACCACACGATGCAAAAGTTGTATTGTCTTCCTAAGATACATAAATCTGGGAAGAGAATGCGACTTATTGTGTCCGCGATCAATATCCCTACTTACAAAATTTCGAAGTGGCTGTCGAATGTATTCGAAAATTTGCCCATCAAACAACATAATTTTTCGGTTAAGAACTCATAAGAAGTTCATTAATAAAATCATAGACACTCATGTTGACGCTGGGGAAAATCCAGTTTCGTTCGATGTTACTTCGTTATTTCCTAGTGTAACGGTCTCGCAAGCTTTATCATACCTGGAGGAATTACTGAAATTGAACAACTTGAGTGACAAAGTTACTCAGGAATATTTACTTATGACAAAACTGTGTATGAATCTAAATTATTTTCAATACAGAGGGCAGTACTACAAACAAAATGAAGAAACGGCTATGGGTAATTGCCTATCTATTCGTAGCGGATCTATTAATGCGTAACTTCGAAACTCAGGTTGGTCAAGAGTTTCAGTATTTCCCAACGGCTTGGTATAGGTATGTCGATGACATTTTTGCGATCTTTGATACAAAAAAGGCTAATTGATTTTTTCATTGATTATTTTATAAATTAAACTCAAAGTTATTATATATAACTTACTGTTAAATTCACTTACGTCATCTAAAACAATGGAACATTGCCTTTTCTGGATACACTGGTCATTAGAAATAATAATAGATTAGAGTTTGATGTTTATGGCAAAAACATCGCTAGAAGTAGGTGCATTCCTGCAGATTCCTCATTGTGTCCAACAAAAAATGGCTAGTTTACACTTTCTAGTTCATCGTTTGGTCAATTACCCACTCGCTTCAGTAAAACAAGTTGTTGGATGCATTTGGAAGCATAGAAACTATTAAATGTAGGAATAGACTTAATAAAGACAGAGGGCCAATACCGATTAGCTCCCTGTATAGTTTGATAGACTAAGTTTAATAGATTTGGAGGAAACGCTGGACGCGTTAGTAGTTGTAAAGGGTAGGGCCAGGGGCTCTGTATCCTTAGACCAGATATGACGGGGACGGGAACCGCTGTGCGGGGAGATATTGTTTAACGGGTAGTGGGGATAAGGTAATAAAACGCTTAATTGGTCTCCTATTGATTGCAAAAAAAAACAATTAAGAAACAATTCGCCTTTTTCGCGGTGAATTTTAAACGGTTATCACCGGTTTAAAATTCATTTGGTGCAAAGATTACGACCCATGATTTTGAACGGGGATTACGATTTATTGCTGCGCTAGAAGCTATGTTTAATGACAATCGAGCACTATTGAATCAATTTGTTGGAGCGACGAATGTCGGTTTCATAATAACGGTGTAGTCAATAAACACAATGCACATTATTGGTCTACTCACAATCCCCACTGGATTTGGGAGGGCCGTTTCCAGACAGTATGGGGAATAAATGTGTAGTGTGGATTATTTAATGATCGGTTAATTGAGTCGCACTTCTATGATGGAATGTCAACCGGCCAAAGATACTTAAATTTTTTACAAAATTCATTGCCCGAATATTTGGACGGCATTCTTTTGGTTCTTCACACGTAAACACCCACAAATAACACGGAATTATTCAGAAGAAGTGGGGATTCTACTGAAATAAAGAAAAATATGGTAGTACAATTTTAAATTTTTTTCTTTGGGTTGTTTCTCACGGGTTGTATAGGGAGAAATAGTTCTGAGGGTAGAATCAGAAGCCTTTCACAACCTCGTTTTCCGCACATTTCTATCATTCGAAATAATGGTGATATCTGCTGTGATAAAAATCGTGCGACAATTGTACAGAGTCCTATGTCAGTTAGTAGTTAGTCTTTCATCGTTCCTGATGATGTTAACTTGATTAGAGAAACGTGCGTCGAGCATCCGCTTTCCATATTTTGACGTAGTGATGACTTCGTTTTTACTTTGTTACTAACAATAAGCCAAAGGTTTCAAATCTCAGCTTTAATGTGGTAAATACCGAACGTAACATAGTTTTCTCATGTCTGCTTTTCGCGCGTTATCTCAGTACTCAAGGCCGCATTACAAAGGTTGTTTAGTTACTACGGGTACCATTATTAATGGGTCACTTCTTGCTCGCAAAATATTTAGAGAAAGCTCAAAGTCCTGTAGTAAATACAGAGTAGTAAGTACATACAATAATAAATTAACTTTAATTTCTAACTGTCGTTTTCTTGATGAATGTCTAGGCCAAGAATAAGTAAAAAAACTAGCATTATCACATTGGGAAACACTTGCAGAAGTTAGGCTTGGTGACAGATGCCGAATGCTGACTGCATGGAACATGAACACACAGAGCAGGTGCTTATGCCCAACTGAAGTTGTCTAACTATTATTCGAAAGAGCTCTCGCCTTTGTACAACAGAGGCGTGAAGCAATAGAATTTTTGACGCTAATCTAATCTTAGCAACGTATTTTATGTAAAGTAGAGCGAAAAACTAAGAGTAACCTCACTTCTTCACTTTCTGTGGAAGGCTACGAAATTTCTGGTTGAAACAATATTTGTAATAGTTTCTATTTATATTATATTATTAAATTTACAAAATCACTTAGCCGTTAAATTAATGGAGGTCCATAAAATTAACCACTAAGGTCATCTCAATTGCCTCGATAGCTACCTATGGAGATCGCCAAAAATATTGTTTACTCAACAAAATAACTACAGAAATTTAGCACAGCACCGTACAGACCAACTATTATCTACCACCATGTTTCAAGGTCTAGAAATGAATCGATTCTTGCATACCATCCGACGTACAATATTGACATCCAATATATCAAAAGAACAATGTTCTATTGGCAAATTAGTGAAAATGCCATTATATATTCGCAAAAACGCAAAAAGTTAAAAAAAGAAGTGTAAAACTAATGCCGTAGTTAATCGTTGTCATTATCAGCTGCACAAATACTATCACTTAAATAATCTGGAGAATAAACACTCTCTAAAATGAATTAGCGCCAAATAATGTAGCAATAACATCATTCTGCGCTCGGTCAAAGCAACATCTAAATTCAAAGCATTAAGCCATTCGTGTTATTTATTACTCTTGCCAATAGTAAAGTTACCTTCGTAACAAAGAGGTAAAGGGAAATGTTCTCGCGTTCTTCTCGTCTAGTCATAGATCACCGCCTGAGCTCATCAAGTTTGCGTTTCTATTACAGCCGCAATCGTAGTATGAATTACACTGTCATCTTCCAATCCGACTCGGTGGACGGTTTGTTTTATTTATCGGCCGGCCTTTCTCACGTTGTTTAATTTATCTTTATGAATAGATGTAGCCACATGGGTTCGCAGTGCCGTATTTAGAGGTTTATGGTAAGTATCCCCTGGAGAGATCGTTGAGCTTGGACGCGTGTGCAATTATTCTAAAATAAACGATTTAGAATAATCTGCATTACCTATAATTTAGATTCGCTGTACAAATGGCAATTTTCCGCAGTGAATCTGGTATGAGGATTAGATTATTATGTCGCTGCAATGTCCAAATAGAGACTTGAATAAAAGGTTATAACTTGGAGCCTTACAAATATTCAAGACTGTAGAAATTTAGTGTTACTTTGTTGCTTACCATATTTGAGTGATTTCACTGCATATAGCTACGGTGACATTTTAAATGAGTACTGTACGCAGTACAATAATACCCCGCTTGAAGCTACCTCGATATGCGTTGTTTCGCTATAACGCTGTTTTTATTCAACTTGACGATTTCGCAAATACGAAGCAATCGTATCGCAATGTTGGTTTGCTGCGATTCGAATTTTCAAAGTTCCACGTTGGATTTCGTCTTTACAAAATGTCGCAAACTACCGCAGGTGCACTAAAAACGAAAAGACAAGGTATTTCACTGCAAACTAAATTAGATGTGATTCGTCGCCTAGAAGCAGATGAACGTCAAGTGGACATTGGTGCTTCCTTAAAGTTACCAACTTCGACCATAAGGAGATAATTCTTAAAAAATGCTTTTCCTGTACATTCAGCAAGAAACGGGAAATACTTCGGAAGCATTTACGGCTAGCAGAGGTTGGTTTGATCGCTTTAAAAAACGCACCAATTTACATAATATTCGAATCACTGGAGAAGCAGCTAGCGCAGATACTGTAGCTGCTTAAGAATTTCCAGAGAAGCTAAAACATATCATCGAAGAAGGGAATTATCCACCGAAACTTGTCTTCAATGTTGACAAAACAGGTCTCTATTGGAAGAGAATGCTTAACCGTGCCTACATTTTTCAGGAACAGAAAAAGTATTGTCAGCATCGAAACATACAAACCAAAAGCATTATTACTGTTGGACAACGCACGTGGTCCTCGAAACCAATTACAAAATTTGAAGTCATCCATTCGGATTAGAGTTTTCTTTTTTGCCAGCCAACGAAACTTCCTTGATCCAACCAATGGATGTAATTGCAAATTTTAAAAGTTGCTCTTAAAAAACTTGTTGAGAGCGCCGATAGTGGAAAGCAGACACCCATTCAGGAATGTTGGGAAAAATACAGCATATATGACTTCATAAATAACATAAAATTAGGTTGGGACAATACAACAGAAAACTGTATGAACGGAGTTTGGAAAAAAATATGGCTAGAAGTATGTGAGAAATGTGTCCCTGAAGAATCAACGCTGAAAACCATTGTTCAGTTTACCAATGAAGCAGGCTTGGGTGATGTTTCTCTGGAAGACAGAAGAGTACGAAGAACGAATTGCTTCGAGAAAGAAAACGAAAGCAGCAATGTACACTCGATTTTTTCGAAACAAAAAATCGAATGTGTCTGACGGCTCTACGCCCAGTACTTTTTTTCGATGAGATAATCACCCCAGCTATCATATATATTTAGACGGGAAATTACATTTTATTTTTATACATTTTTTACATTTATTTTATTTATTTTTATTACATTTTATTTAGAATAACTTTTTGTTAAAACGTGTATAGCTTAATAAATATCCTTTATTTTGTTTATCTGTCTTTCTTTATTGTACTTCTTATTTATCTTTAAAGTGCAAAATGAGTATTTTGCGCAATATAATGTTGTGCAAACGATTTGCGCACTTTTAAGGTTAAAGACGTGTGTTTAACACTGATTCGCTTGACACTCAGCATTGCGTGCACGCATTAACAGCGTTAACCGGGGCATTACTGTATTAATATCTACTCTAGAAAATATTGCAAACTATTCTGTCTTAAGCAGTGTTCTGCAATAAAGTTAAAAAAAGACATTTCCATGTTACTTTTCACATAACAATAGGCACGTTGTAAATGGAATATATATAACTGAAGAGTATAAAAGTATAGAAAAGGATACGGATGTTATAGTTTGCACTCATATTTCAAACCTGTAGCAATACAATGTTAATAAAACTACTTTTATTAATGCTTTAGCTCTAATGCCCTTTTAGTATATGTATGGTTAAGTGATGGCCACCTATGATAACAGTGACATATATAAAAGACCAAGTATGTCTTGATGACCTATGCATGATTTGATAGCTTACACAGTGTTTAAAATTTAAATCTCTATTGATGTAAAAATGTAAAAAAGTGACATATAAAATGTAAACAAAGGTTTTTGAAATGACATTCTGTATAGTAATAATAATAATCTCACACCTTTCACATGCTGAACAACGGTTCGGTATATGTTTTCATATGCTGAACAACGGTTTACTTAATGGTGTAAAGCATGTCACAAACAACACAACGGTAACGACAAAAGTCCGTGTTGTAGACTTTTGTCCTCAAATAAAGATCACCTAATTACTGGACAGGATTATCCAACACATAAAAGGATTATTTTATCAAAAAAGCTTCCAAGCTAATGTTGAACATTTGCTAATTTTTTTCCAGCTAATCTTTTTAATTAATGGTTGCAGGTGGCATTTTGAGAACTTCCTGACATAGTTAGGAAATGTGTCAGTTATTGCCTTTATAATGGATAATTTTCATATCTCTAATTTTAGAAATTTTACTTGCGGGAGGCACATTTCTATTATCTTGAAAATTAAGAAATTTACAAAATAATAAAAACCTTTCTGAATGCCGGTTTTACTGGCAATAAAAGTAAAACATCGATAAAAGTAAATCACCGAAAAAAAAATAATTATTTTTATAGAGTATTTATAGTAAACGGAAAGTTCATATTTTCCACAACGAATATACACGTTAAATACGTTTAACTCGTTAAGTTGGTTTCTCAGCTAATCCTGACATTTTAATGCTTCCAATTTAGCAATTAAAAATTAGGAAAATTTGATTTTGTCTTCATTTGGCGGTAACAGTGAACTTATTTTAAAAGCGAATTTGAAATGGTGTAAAATTCATAAAATGTTAAATGACCCTATAAATACGCGTTGTGTCCTTATTTAAAGAATAACACACGAAAGAAGCTAGAGGGTCCTATAATACCTTCGTTTCCCATGCATAACTGTTGTAGTTAATTTTAAATCACCCAGAAAAACAAAATATTCATTTTGTACTCTTTAATACTTAGTACTTTAATTTAGTATTTACTTTAATACTTTAATTTATTTTAAATAAATTTAAGAAGTTGGGATAATTTTGTCAAGAATATATCAAAATTATTCTTTAGATTATTAGGTCTGCATAAGGCGACAATAGTCACGCCGCAGGAACTTACAGTACAGCATTCAAGGAATAAAGAAATCATCAGTTAGTTCGCATATAAAATAAATTTTAAATTTTGGCAACATAGTTCCTCCACGTATTGTATTATTTCTACAATGAATTCTGACTAGCCCATAATAAACTCACTCTAATAAATTCATCTTTAAAAAAAGCCCCAGCACACTTATAAAAGCAATAACATTACTAACTACATTATAATACATACAGAGCATGACAATTAAATAAGGAGAATTTTAAATTAAATCATAAAACACGCAGCACTATTTAACCTATCTATTTAACATAAACGTATATTGTCAGAAAGATACAAGTCACCTCCTTCGAACGCACCCAAGTGCATGCTAATCGGATGACAGAAGAAAGAGCAAATACTAGTATTAAATTTTGTTTTAAACTGGGGAAAAATGTGCTGAGACTTACGAATTGATGAAAAAACTGTATGGTGATGATTGCACCGATTGATGATTCAATCATTTTAAAAATGGTCGTGAAGATTTAAATGATGAAAGAGCTGGTCGTCCGGAAAGTAAAGATTGTGCTGAATTGGTAGAAAAAATCCGTGAAATAAATTACTCACCAAAGTAATAAATCAATTACTGTTGACAGAAATTTTACTGTGAGGAATGGTTGAAGAATTAAAAACAAATGAATTAGTTGTTCCTTCTTTCTCCTGAAGACGATTTAATCGATAAACCGAAACGTATGTTGAGTTTTAAAACATTAGTGTTGTGGTTGAGGTGTTTGTTAGTTCTACTGACTACGAAACCACAGGTCTCTGTTTCTTCTAATAAAAATTACTTTTCACGAATCTAGTAATTTTTTAAGATGTTGATTATCTTTCACATCAATTTAAATAAAACATCTAGCGGTTCCTATTATATGATTAGCAAGTGATAACTCCTATAGCAAGTACATAGCAAGTCTTACACCATATTGATGGCACTCTAGTGTGCATTCATCTAAGGAAGTATCCGATGAATTAACTGGGCTATGTAAAGACTAGTGAATTGGTGCTAATGGGGTTTGACGTTGGCCACCAGAGCAGTCCAGCTTAACATCTGTTGATGTTTGTTGGGTTGTTCTAGACTACCGTGAAGATTTTTTGAGGAGATGCTTGACGGAGAACAGGTAAAAAACACCCCTATTTCTGAGGTAGAATTTAAGGAATAAATTAAAACCATTTCACCTTTTTATCCACTCTTCATTTAAAATTCAGCAAGTCAACGACAGTCATTCAGTCAACAACAAATAAATTCAGAAATATATAATAATAAAAATCGAAGACACCAAATAGTATACAGAGCAAGTTACTTCTGCTATAATATTTAAATGGAGATGAATTAAATGATGGTAAATTAAAAAATCGTAATAAAAGTTTTGAAATGGTTAATTTTCAAATTTTCGCTAGCAGCATTTTGATAGTCACTGTCATTAGTATAGTTCGCATGTATATACTACTGACATACACTGAGTTTAACTTACACTGAGCTTAGTGTACGGTAACACTTGCCATCGGCAAGTAATTCAAGTATTCGCAATTTCTATAACACGATGTATTTGAAACTAGGGATATTATACCATTCGAGGGACCAACTAGATTTGTGCTGTGTAATTGCCTAACTGATGCTGCGTATTTTGCATGCATACTGCTATAAATCAATGCAGCCGGAACATTAAAAAGCACGCTGTATATATTATTATGTAAAATAGTGGCACTCCTACATCCATTTAACGTTTTTCGACATATTGAAGAAGTTATATTATAGAAAAATGTTTAAGACTACTACTGCCTTTGTTACCAGGTTAGCTGTAAATATATGACCTATATCGCAATGAACGACTATACTAAAAAAATTGTATTCGATTATATTTCTGAGGACCAGCTGGTTTCCCGATCATAATTTCTAATAATATGTCGTTTAAGTTGTTTATAATTCAAAAATTATTAGAAAAGTAATAAAAACGTCTTTATTTGTACCGTATACGGCTCACATTTCTAATCATAAAATATAAAATGAATAAACCGAAAATTATTTACGATCGTCATTGTATACTAAATACGCCTCTGCAGGTTTCGTACAAGTTTAAAAGAGGAAAGGTCGGCTTAACATGTTGGCGTGAAATAGGGTGTCAATTAGATTTTATTGTTATAGTAATGTTACAATTCTCACTACCTTCTGAAGCGATACTTTATATGCTAATGCCGTCCAATAAAATACTACAGCATAAATTTTATTTGGGGGCGCATTTTCCTACAGCATGTGTGGCAAATTATTGTAGTCACGTATGATTTCTATAGAACACCAGATCACCTTTTCTTATGAATAATATTTCTAATAAACTATGCGTAGACATTTATTAGACGAAGTGATTTTGAAATATGTGGAAAACGAATCTTGCTCTTCGGGTCAATATGACCCGAAGAGCAAGATTCGTCATCTTTGTCATCTTTTACTATTTATTTCGAAGATTTTGTGACTTTGTTTGCTGGTGCGTAAAGAATAATATTCCCAAATAGCTCTTACAAGAAATGATTACTAAATTAACGCAATCTTGTTTAACATAACAAGATTGTTACGTATGTAAACATCTGGTCATTATGACCCAAACCTATTTAGATTTATTTGACTTTATGTAGGTTTATTTTCACCTTATTTATATGAATACTATAAGTGTATTATAACTATATAGCAGTCAGCCAAATTATGCATTCATACTGCGATGGTACTGACTATGAGAAATTCGAAGCGAACTATGATTCTTCAGATAATGACGTAGTGTGAACAAATACTGGCGTTCTTCTGCAAAATCTTGGTTGTTAGAACCTTTCCCCCAAAGTGGACGAGCATATAGTCAAAATATAATAAAAATTACTCCTGGTCCACCTAGGTATGCCATATCTAGAGTGAAGGATATTCCATCTGCCTTTCAGGTTATCGTGAACCCTACACTTGAAAATATAGTATTGAAAATGAGCAATATTGAACGTCGAAGAATGTACGGATGTGACTGGGAAAATCCGGATAATATTACAATACAAGCGTATATAGAATTATTGTTGTTGGCAGGAGTTACGGTTAGAAAAAATAAACCCGAAGTTCTCGTGATTACAACAAGTAGAGAAATATATAGTTCTACTTTTTAATTTGTCAAGGATACCACAATTGTGTCATATGCACCTAAAAAAATAAAAATGTTATTCAAATGAGCACAATGCACTGGAATAAGGTGCATTTAGATAAAGTGAGGAGCAGGGACGACAAGAAGTCGCAAATGATACTACGTATAACTCAATCAAAGGGGCGGTTGATACGTTAGACCAAAGTATTGTAACATATACTTGCAAAACAAAAACCAATCGATTGCCTATTATTTTGCTCCACAATATTCTTGATGATAGTGCTATCAATACATTTATTCTATGGAGAGAAATAAATCCAGATGGAAATAAGAACAAGGGAAGACTATTTCTGGAAGAATTTGACAAATTGATGGTAACTCTCTATGTGATGTCAAGAGAATATAAATCTCGTACTCAACAAGCTACTTCCGTAATAAAAAAAAATTCAAAATCAACGTAGAGAAGTACCAGTGCCATTTACATCTGGTGCAATGAGTACAAATAAAAGACCACCATGTAATATGTGTCCATCAAAATATGATAATAAAACAAGTATAACGTTTTGTAAGAGTAATAAATATTTGTGTAAAGTTCATATGCACATCAGAATTTATTTGCTGTTCGCTCTTGTTTTTAATTTAGTGTTGTATTGTATTGTAGTATTGTAATATTTTTTATTATAATACATTTTACTGTTGTTAGTAATAAGTCTGCTTTTTATCGTTGTTTGCGTTTATTCACTGTAATAAAATCACAATGTATTAACTTCGAGTTGTCTTTACAATCCTCCTGTATCTGCATATATCGAGTCATTATGACCCGAAGGACTACAAGTATATAGTACAACTAAGGAGAACAGTAAGGTTTTAAAACGTATTAGTGTTGTGGAAAGATACCCTGCAACTCTAGTGATGAGGTGCTGATCCTAGTCAATTGGAGCCTTCACACAGTACTTCAAGTATCCTCTGAAGAAGGAATCGATGTGAGATCGTGCATTTATAGTGTAATACTGTAAAGTAAGTACTGACGATTCACTTAATAAATAATTCTCAATGAATAATTTGACCTGATAATATGACCTTTATAGTACTGACATTGCTCTCTTGTACAACAGTATCCCAAATTTTTGATTTTAAATGTAAACCACACTAATATATTTGTCTATATAGGCCTCATATTGCAAGAAAGATTCGAAATTATTAATTGTTGTGTATTATAATCAGAATGCCGTAGGCATATTTAATGACAGTGAGCAAATCAATACAATACTGAAATCCGAATCTGCATGTTATATGTTCATTTCATTAAAAGTCATCAATCTCAATTAAAAAATCTGAAAAAGCCTCATGTACGGTTTATTGTCTATTTGGATACTTCACAAAAAAAACAGTTTCTGCTAAACACATCTCTCCTAATAAACACACAGAAATACCCAGTTAGTAAGCTGTAATGAAAATTGTTAACATTGTACTTTCGATAAGGGTGAAAAGTATCAAATACCATATAATATTTAAATTTACCAGTTAAATCCATAAACAAAATGTAATCAGCAGTATAAAAGTCACATCAAGTACCATGAAGTATGGATATACTCCATCTCTGTAAATGGAGTGTACCACTTTACATATCACATTGTCGAAGTTTAGTTGATATGTACTATATATGTTACGGATAAAGCGAGAATTAAAGGTAAACCTAGGTTTTGCAGGTTAATGTGCAGCTAAAGCCTGCTAAAGAGTTCTCAACGCTTCGACCTTTAACCGACTAAAACAGGGTCTAACCTAATCGGTTAAAGCCGGAAGAATTTACAACGCAGTTAGTGAGCAAATCCAAATCGTGTTAACTACGCAGTTGGTTAGAAATTTATCTATAAAATGGAGATCGGAAATGTGCAGATTAAGTTTCTATGAACAATCCCAGAACGTTTGGTCAGCTAAGGAAAGTAATAATACTTCTTACATGAATAGTGTACAATATAATCATTTTATTGAAGATGTGGAAGAAGCTTAGCAGTGTGCTAACAGTACAACGTTGCATTATCCTCTTTTTTCATTGATAAATTAATAGCTCTTATTTCTATAACGGACCCTTTAATTAAATATTACGTAAAAATGAGGAAATGTTTGATATTCTTCATGAAATACATATGTTCATTGGACACGGTAGTAGGAACAGAATGCTGAACGAAGCCCAAAAAAATTTAAAAGAATATCACTCGAATAGCTATAATGATATTTTTTATGCAAGTCGTGCCTTCCAATTATGCAGGTCGTTCCAAATGAAATTAAAATCAGGCAAAAAGGACATTGTGATCAAAGCGATTTTATCAAATGAAATGAATAGTCGTTGCCAAGTTGATTTAATTTACAGGCAGAGTAATCCTTATGGCAATTATAAATTCATTCTTGTATACCAAGATCATCCGGCGAAGTTTGTGCAACTTATTCAAAACCAAGTGGGGATTCTGCTGAGATAAAATAAATGTGGATAAAAAAAAATTTGAAGTTAGGGGTTGTTTCTTAGGAGTTGTAGAGGATGAAATAGTTCTGAGGGTAGAATCAGAAAGCCTTTTGAAATGCCATTCACAATCCCGTTTACCGCACATTTCTATCTTTCGAAATAACAGAGATATCTGCAGTGATAGAAATCGTGGGACACCTGTATACATGTCACGAGCTATAACGACAATTGTCATCATTGCATTTTTCATAAAGATGAAGAATACCAAATGCCATGTCCCTATATATTTAAATTTACCAGTTACGTTCCTAAATATAATATAACCGGTAATATAGAAGTCACGCCAAGTACTATGAAATATGGAAGTACTCCATCTAACGAACATGTCAATTTATCAAAGTTTAGTTGACATATGTATATGGCATCTAGATATATAGTCTAAAATAAATATAAAACATTAATTTGTCGCAAATTTATTTACTTAAGAACTTGGTTATTGTTGAGATATAAATATGATAAAGTTTGAATCTTCGAAACGTGCTTTTACCAGCTTTTTAAAAAATTATTCCACATAAATTAACGAGGACTATAAAAGGACTAGGTATTTCTTTGCATCAGCGATACAACTCGTTAAACAATGAGTCCGAGACAATGGAACGGCATTCAATCAAACGCACCTGATATTTATCCTTCGCAGCATTATTGCTCTTAAGGATCGTTTAATGTTTTTGTGCCAAGGAGAACAATATCAAAATGAAGTTTAATACCTCGTCCCGTATTGAAACTTACAGCCACATTTAGTTGATGGATGACGTAAACAGCATTTTTTCCGCAGAAATATTTTCATAACGCTCACTGCGACGCCATTGGGCGCGGGACGCATCTAAAGGTGGTAACAGTTAGAAGTACCGCAGTTCGATAACAGATGGCGCTATGAGTTGCGCAAGCATTCAGGTCGATTATTCTAGATATTTGATGTCAAAAGCAAGCTTTAAATAATTATAATCTTACTGACAATGGTAAACAGTCATATATCCCAAAGAATGGCATTACTGATTACCATATAACCATATGACCATATGACATATAACTTATATAGTTATAATATGCCTGCATATTTGTTAAAGCATAAAATTTGCCAGAGTATAACAAATTTCTATAATAAATTTTCCTTAATTTATGAAATAATAATATTATTGTTAGAACATCTCAGGTGAAAATTAACGGTGTGAAACCGTGTCTTCTCAAAAGATTTCTCCCATAAGCATATAAGCAATATGTATAACAACAGATAATAGTTAAATCATCAGGATGTTGCAGCCAAAACACAAGATTAGAAGTTAATATGAAGTGATTTCTTACTACAAACTCTATGTTTCAGTTGTTTTCTAACCTTCATAAGGACCTAAACACATTTTAGGTCCTTACAATGGACTTAAAATGTTACAATTTAAGTTACATGTATCAGAATTCAAGCTTGTTAATTAAAAACCATTTATTAATGTGTAATTAGAAAAATGCTCCTGCTCAAGAGTTCTATATTACGCACGTTTACAATCATTTTAAAACTTGAATGTATAAACTTATAAAACCTAATATCAACCTAGACAACGAGTCACCAAATAATGGTGGCAATTTTAAAATTTCATTAAAAAACTGAAAATTCAACAATCGCTTAAAACTGTCAGAAAAACAAATTAAATTACTTCTCAACTACTTAAATACAACTTTACAGAATCAAGGATTACAACCTTTTCAGACTTATAGTAAATGACAAATATCTAGATAAATGCCACCTCACGAGTAAGGTATAAATTACATTAAGTCATATAAACGTATAGTAATCGTAAGCGGTTTCATACTATTTCCATCTTTGTTAACCTTCATTGGACTGTCCGGGGTCTGCTAATACCCCAAGACAAAATCCTTCGCTATGTCTTTGCAAATTCAACAATCTAAGCGATGATGTCCCATCTAGCTTCATATTATACTTTTATTAATAGAACACTTAATATCTAGAAATTGGCTTGAATTAAATTTTAAGTTTTTATCGTTTTTGTCGTAGGGGTCTCTTCAGACCCCGGTCCGCTGTCTACGTCAGTAGATATTAATTCCAGTTTATCACGAATAAAGTCGGGGATTCCCATATATTTCATATACTGTGGGATTCCTCGTTCTACTAAAAGATTATAAAAGGTGAAGTACCAATGCGGACCCTTTTTATTTTGGAGTAGAAATTCGGTTACTGATGAAAAGTTGTACCGCATGATTGTACCGCATAGTATTGTCAATAGCGAAAAAACAAGTTATTAGGAGGATGGGGATCTCTTAGAGCTTGCCGGCCAATTATGGAAGAAAAATATTACTTTGTGTGAAACCCTTCGAAAAAAGAAAACATTTATTCCCGAAAGACTTTTGCCAGCACCGTCTAAGAAGAAATTTCCAAGTATGTTTGCTTTTGGAGAAAATAGAACCCCAGTTCCGAAAGACAAAGCTGCCGTCACCTTGCTTTCGAGTGAGCATACTGATGATAAAGTGACCGGTGAAGAATAAACCGGATATTACTCTATAATGCAACAAAAGGGGCTGTCGATACCACCGATAAATTAGCCAAAGAATATTCTGTGCAGAGAAAGACAAATCAATGGCCAATGGTAACATTTTCTCATCTTATGGATATAGCGGGTATAAATTCTTATAAATTGTGGTTGCTAAAAAATCCCGATTAGAACAAGAACAGTTTAGATATATGCAGACTGTTTATCTTGACATTAGGCAAAGAACTCATAAAGAATAATGTTTTCCGAGGATATAATAATAGTACAGAAGGCCATAGAATACATAGTTGATCAACAAAATAACACCAGGGGGTGCTGCTACATGTGTCAAAGAGGAAGAGACAGAAAATCAAAAAAAATATATGTTTCGTATGTTTAGAACACTCAAAATCGGAGACAGTGTTTAAAAATTGTTCAAATACTTGAACTTGTAATTAATTATCTAATTAAAATTGTAATTACTTAGTCACTATTTGTGACTAGTTATTATTTGTGTAGAATTTGAGTGTAGTTATTTCATTATTTGTCATCAGTTTTAACTAATACATGTATTATAATAAAAATAAAAATACGCAGAATTTAGGTGATGCACCGCATGTGGTTCATCTGGACTCCGGGGTGTCTTTTATGCAAACGTTTGATAGCCTGTCCTTTAATGCAAAACAAATCATCAAACTACATCTTTGTCAAACCTTCCTCCGTAACGATTACCTTAATATTATCGTAATCTACATGCTTCACAGTGTCTCTAAAATAAAAGGCTTTCAAAAAACTTCAAACAAGGGTTACAAATACAATCATGTGCATGTTTTCACTTAGTGCAAAAAATCTTGTGATGACGTTATTTTACGATAACGTTGTCGTCCTTTTTGGTTTTTTGGATTACTCTTGGTAAGATCTTCGAAAGGTAATAAAGCTGATAGTTTTTAGTATTCGAGTTTTTGTTACAATAAGTAAATTTAAAGATTTCCGTGGAAATTTATACATTAATGGTTTAAAATGTGTAGTAACGTTTTATAGTTTAACAGATATTCGAAATGTCCTTTAACAGCGAGGCAATAACTCAATCGGTCATGTATTTGTGTTTCTCCTTAAAAAAATCTAGGATGGTATGGAAAAAATAAGTAGTATTATACTATAGTACTAATAATACTATTGTAATAGTACTATTGTAAGTGATAAATAAACCTTTAAAAAGTTGTGAAGATATTTGTTAATGTAAGATGCTGTATTGAAGAGAAAAACAAAAAATTATCATTTTAATGATGGTTGGTTATGGAGATCGTAGGAGAATACAACAGGAGGTGTGTACTCTTTTCAATATCTATCCAAATCGAGAACCAGTCGGTTGTCAGCAAAACCTTAAAACGCTTCAGTGAGGCAGATCACGTTAGAGATGTATCTAAAGTTGGTCGATCTACAGTCGCATTAAACGTAGATAAAAAACTAGAAGTGTTATTAGAAATTGTGGAAACTCCACACACTTCAACTCGTCAGCTAATGAAAAAAAAACAACATCCTTATAAGCCCATTATGATGCAAGGGTTAACCGAAAAGTGATTTTGACAGACGTGTTAAATTTTGTGAGCACATAATTGAACGTTGTAACAATGACCAAAATTTTGTTAATAAAGTTATTTCTTATGACGAAGCCTCATTCCTTGCCTATATGACGTTAGATCTTCATATGGCTGTTAAAGATCTTATCAAGAGTAACTCAACAAAACAAAAATATACACAGTGTTCTATTTGATAAAAAGGTCGACAATGGCATCACTCAAAATGACGTCATCCCAAAATTGTTTGCACTAAGTGAAAACATGCGGATGGTTGTGCTAAGCAACCCTTGCTTGAAGCACTTTTTAAGGTAAAGTCTGGTTAAGGCTGTAGAACCATTATTCCATACCTTTGGCGCGCTCTGTATATATCTGTGTGTATGTATGTGTATGTATTAGAAATTAATAATTGTGATGCAATTAATCCACATTGTTGCAATTCATTACACGACAGCAATCAAATTAACACACAATAGCCTTCTGGCGTTGCGCAAAGCTCACAATTTCAATGTATCGAAATAAGCATAATAATTAAGAAAAATATTTAAAAAGTCTTTTATAGGAAAATTGTAACCTTACGATTCCGTCTATCATTTGTAGTTTTGTCGTAATAAGCATTAAAAATTGTTGGACTTATTACAAATGTATGTGTATAATTTGCCTGGAACCTGATGAAATCCACTAAATGAAGGTTGCCCCTCAAATTAGAAAATGAAACGTAATTAAAGGTAAATCCCCAACCTCGTGTCCATAAAGACATTCTTTTACTGCAGAGCGATTAAACGCTGTTCTACTATCTCCATCAACGTACAACTGCCATCAAGGGATTACAAGATGTTTTGTAGCGCTTTTGTGTCCACCTATAGCCAATCCGCTCGAGTTGACAAACATACGTTCAAATGATGATTATCAAGTGTGACCTAGAGTCGCTCCCCGGTGACCGTCGTGGGGCAAATCGGTGAGTGCGGGGGGATGCGGGCGGCTCGTTGGCAGGCAGGGTGGTTGAAAGGTGATGTCAGTGGTAGTAGCAGTGGGACGGAAGCAGTCTAGCGACGTTATGTCTAATCGATGCAGTGCTGCGCGCTTGGTCTTACCCGACCGGCTATTACGCACCTTAATGTGCTTTCTGTAGCTGTCTGGTAGCTCGCGGTCTCACCCGCTCGATTTGTTTCACACTCTACCAGATATACCTACGTCTGTCCCCTCGGGACTGCCCCCACCACTGACAATGTGCCGTCGCTGTAAGCAGGACCGGCACGAAGCGTGTCCGATCTAGCAGGATTCGATTTAAGAAATGCATCCTTGGGCGTACCAATACATGAAGTATAGCACCTTGACAAACATTTATCAATCTTATAATACCATTAATAAAAGACTTTTTAGATGACAATTAACCAAACTGGATTGAACCCAGTTGACAATAAGGCTTCTGTTACAGGTAATGTTGAACGGCACTGGGACAAAAACAAAACACATATTTATAAATATGAGTCTAGATTACTTCCTAAGGAAGTACTCTTTGTCAGTCATTTCCCTGCCAAATATCTCTTAAACTTATAGAATTTGTCTTTTGTTTTACACTATTTTCGAGTGAAATTATTTTTACTTATGATGATACTAGGTGTATAAGCTTAAATCCGCTGTTTGCTCATAGATGGCGTTAGTGAGCGTATTAAGCTACCACGAACACGACGATGATGTGAGTTTGGCGGGATCAGTAGGATATTGTCTACTATGAGATGTTGAAATCTGGTAAAACAGTCAATGCCCACCACTATCGTCAATAACTGATCAAATTGCACCATGCTCTGCGTGATAAAAGGCTGCATTATCAACAAATACATGACAAGCTGACTTTCCTCTGTTGTTGACCATTCTTGACGTGTGTACCATCGCACTCGTCAACAATGGTCCGAAACTACTTGGAGACACTCAACTGGGAGGTGCTACCCCATCCCGCTCCTTCACTAGACTTGCCACGAAAGAGAAGGACTTGTTTTGGAGTGGTATCAACAAATTGCTCGAGAGATGGGAAAATATGTAGCTAGCGAGGGGACTTACATGTGTTTTTCTGATTAAGAAATAGCGGATTTAAGCTTATACACCTGGTAAAAGTTAATACTACGTATTTGAGTTTACTCAATATTTTATGTATTTTATGTACACACTTGAAATTATTTTTCAAGTGTGTACATAAAATAATTTTATGCACACACAAATAAAATAAAGCAAAGAAAATTATTTTTCGCAAGAGTCTGCTTTTGTAAACTGGTTCGACCAGGATTGCCAACTATTGATCACAAACGAAATATTTTACAGGAATACACAATTTCTTTCTGAATTTATATTTTTATAAATTCTGGGTTTTCTGGGATTATTATCATTAAACAATTTGTTTATTTAAGTTCTTAACTTTTGCTTCGATTACTTCACAGGTAAATAAGCTTGTCTCTGGAATTTATAATTTTGCTTAAAATTGCTTAAACGTTAAAAATAATTGTACAGTTCTCTATTTAAGTTTTTAATGACCTGTTAGAAAAAAATGTCTATTTTATTTGGTTTACGCACGATAGCAGATAAATTGAATAAATATTTAGGTGCTATCTCCGTGCTATTACCGCTCTTCTGGGTTTTCAATTGGGAAGATATGCGAAAGCTGATTCGCCCGAGTAAATGGATTTATGGGTAGAGTTGAGGTCTTTAATACCATATATAAAGACCGCTCGTAATCGAATACTGGGTCATGTTGATGAGAATTGAAAATTTCAGATGACGTTTACAACGAAGATTAGAAATAATTAATTACTTTAATTGAACAAGAAAATAATTGTCCGCTGAGAAGAATATAAGGCATATTAGGACACGTGACACTTAATGGTCAGTGGTAAGAGCGTCTGGCGTGAAACCAGAGGTTGCAGGTTCGAATTTTGCACAGCGATCAATTATTTTCTTTTTCAATTAAACTAATTAAATACTTAAAATTCGTGCATGGACGAAACTCCACAAGTTAACATTAATGTCACAAGTTTACAAATGGTTGAAATAGCCTTAATTCTGAAACAGCTTATTTCAAAATTAAGGCTGTTTCAAGCTTAAAAATGTGTTGCATTAGTTCCATTAAATAAAGTTCATTTAGCAGAGATTTTAGGACTTGGCTTACATACTAAAACTTCAGTGCTTTTTTCGGAGGTGGGTTCATGAAAATGGAGCTGTCCGTCAATTTCCGATATCTGATAACTTCTCTGTCAACTTTTGATTAAGTTTCATTAAATTCAACGCTTACTAGTAATGAGTTTTTCGCTAGAGACGAAATAGATCACAATAAAAATCACTGAATGATTCTTTATATGTATTATAAACAACTACAAAATGATGCAAAGGTATTGACAACATCCAGTTTGATGTTAGACAACATTCATTAAAACTTAGTTTATGGTTTTAATTCATGATAAAATAATAATTTAACATGTTTGAAGCACAACTCACTCGTTTCTATATTTGTTTAGTTTATTTCCTAATTTTTGTGGACTATTTGCAATTAACCCATTGAAAATAAACTTTAGCAAAATAAAGGAATAATTATGAACACGTTTGTCTTTCTCCATATTTATGGAGACTTTTCTATATATTTATTTCAATTTCGCTAGTCTACAGGTTTGTGTAGCCATGTTCGCAATTACCTCTACACAAAAATTAAAGTAAAAACTACACCAAAATAAACTGACTTTATTTGGCATTCTCAAAGTAACAACGCAAATAATTTATTTTTCCCAAAACGTCAATGGATCCAGGGAAGACAGTAGCATGGTTTCCACAATTCCTGTATTGATAAAAGAGACATCGTTGACTTGCTCGTGGAATTTCATAGAAAGTGTATCGCTTTGTTTGTAGCCAACAACTTCAATACCTCCATTGGTTTCGTCAATATTATTCAAACGGCAAATGTATTTGAATGTCGTACTATTTCTTGGCCACCAAGAAATTTAGCTAGAATATAAGTTTCTGGTTTGATGAGTTCCCAGTTTAGCTGCAAATATTCAACTTCTATTGTCTTTAAAAGGTTGTTCTGCTCACTGATATTCATCAGAATTTTCAATTGTTGGTGCATCATCAAGTTTTTCTTCTTCGCTATCGGTTGCTTTCCTAAATCTCTTTACTGCCTTTCCTTTCTTGACTCTTATTTTTTTCTGGCTTTTTATTACCTTTTTCTTCCTTCGCACGTCCTGCTTGTTTTAACCATTCCATTACTTCATCAGTTGTGAGAACCTCACCATAGTGTGCTTGTTTCAATCTTAGAGTCACAGTTTTGATCATTGTAGATTGTAGCATTGAATACAAATGCAGCGTTGTTTATTTCTTTCTCTGATACAACTTTGGCTAATTCCTCATAGAAGCTATAGATTACATCAGGTTTGTGTTGAACTTTCCTCGCCTTCTGAAGGTATTCAGGTTTTTTGAACGATAAACATTTGTGTCTCTTCATAAAACTATAATACCAATCAAGTCCAGGCCATCTTTAAAGGGTGTGTTGGTATCGTTATCTTTATTTACACATATTCCAACCAAGTCGAGCATTTCTTGGCGAACTTCTTCGTCGAGAACTTCTTTATTGCATGGATAGCCCATACGCGCTCGAGCTTTTAAGCACTCAACTACCTGCTCCTCTATTTCATCATTTAATGCAGTTAAACGTCCACCATCCATCTTCTCTATCAGAACTTTTCTGCCTTGTTACCCTACCTGACCCTATATATTATACATTTAATATCATAACAGAATGCCAGTGTCAAAACTGGTTTGTACAATTTTTTTGCAAAAGTTTGCAAAACTTTTGGCAAGCTTGCAAAATTTGTGAGAACTCTTTTCAAAATTTGTAGAAGAATATTACGATCAATTCCAAAGCGTACTGTCATCAGCTGGACAAATTGCATGATTCAGTCAAACAAAAAATGCTAGAATTGATCAAAAGGTATAGTGTTCCACCAAGATAGTGCGAGACCGCATACCAGTTTGATAACTCGCCAAAAGCTTTTACAGCTCGGATAGGATGTACTACCATAGCTATCATATTTTCCAGATCTGTAACCTTCCGATTATTACTCGGTCTCCACAATTTTTTTTGGACGGTAAAACCTTTAGTTCAATTGAAGCCGTCAAAAATGACTTGGATCAGTTTTTTTGCCAGCAAGGATCAGAAGTTTTATGAGCGTGGAATCACGCTACTCCCAGAAAGACGGCAAAAGGTGTTGGACCAAAATGATGAATATGTAATTACATAAAATATTTGTACTCTCTAAGAAAAGTGCCATTCATTTTCACCAAAAAAAAAACGAAATTACTTCCCGAACAACCTAATACATCACTTATGTGACGGAAAGTTCGTTACATTAAAATAATATAATAAGTTAAAATTGCGTGAAACCAATTAGTTAACGGTTATAAAATTACGAGTATATCACAACGTAACTGCAAACGATTATTAAAATCCTAATAACCCTTCGAAGAATTAGTCTACTACAAGTCCATAAAATATACCGGTGTAGGCAATAAACACAACAAACAAACTTATTAAAGTATCAAAAGCACCATTATAAGACAAAATCTATAAGAAGAATACTAACTTTGGATGATTTTTTCATTATTTCACCCGCTTCCCTAAATCTAATTGATACTTCCTCATGAATGATGATTGCGTTGTTATACACGAGCGATTACATTCTCTAAGTTTAGAAATTTGCATACATGTACTTTGTATTTCTGTTTTGTAGAGAATGCAAACATGGGTTAGTACACACAGGCATGTCATTATAAAATACGTGGGTGCATCAGACGGGCTCATTTGTTTCAGTTTGTTAGTATATCATATTTTGCAACTTAAGCTCGTATAACTCCGAAAGTAGTTGTGTCAGACTCACAAAAAATAGGTAATTTTGGCTCTACTCTTTCCAAGTGCAATATGCAATTCAAATATACAGAGTGATATAAATATGAAATTAAGTATTTAGTTAGTACGTTTAGTTAGTTATGTTTTGTCAAATATGAAATTAAGCAATTCATTACTTTTATTAACCAAGAAGGTAACTGAGTTCTAAGCAGGATTCGATCCTGCGACGTACGCAGTGTCCAGGTTTTCGAACACTAATCCCGTCAACAAGAAGTAGATAATCTTGAAAATAAAATTCTAAAAAATTAAAAGAAACTGGTGTAGTTATCATGAAACCTGAAGGTCATATGATCGAATTCTTCTCAGAGGTTAATTTATTTTCTTGTTCCAATAAAAAGTAAAAGAATACCCATTAATATCATGTATTATAATTTAAATTATGCTGACATAGTTAATCCATTGTCGAAAATGGAAAGTGATCGATAAACTTATAAAATTGATTTCCAGTTATAGATCAACGTCTTTAACCACCTAAATCACGGATACGAAATTAGTCATATGTAGTGTAGAGCAAGAAACTTAGTAATTCTAGTTCAGAAATAAGTAAGTTCTAAAAAATGTACAAAAGCAATTTAATTTAACTTGCAGATCAACCAGTAGAAAGGCGGACATGAACGTGCGATTGCGCTGCAAATCTCGGGGCCGGTCCTGCCTATCTCCATCCCTTTCTGTTTGCAGTGGCGTGTTGTTTTCTCCCTTCCATCTCGTCAAACTGAGATCGTTCCCGAAAAACTTAAATTCTAAGCTATCGCCCGTTTATGACCTGACGGTTCGCCCGCCCGTATCATCCTCCTTCGTTCCCCCACCCAACGGGTCCGAATTGTTTTTGAAACTTTTCGGCGAAGTTTTACTGTTTCCTTATGCAAACTCGGGGCCGGTTAATACTCAAATTAATACTCTTTTTGTTCGAAATAAATATCGCGACGCCGCCGTCTAACTGCCGTTTTCCGTCCGCTTTTATTGACTCCGCACTAAAGCAATTCCAGAAATGTTTCCTTTAACCGTGCCCTAACTAATGCACACTCTATTATACTAATAATTTATATATATATATATATATATATATATATATATATATATATGTGAGTATGTGTCTTTGTATGTGCGTGTGTGTGTGTGATTATTTTCATTGAAATCAGTAATGAAACAGAGAGATTCTTAAAAAACTAAATATGCATGTAATAATTAATAAATCACTGACAGACCAACCACTGAAAATAGCAATGATATACTTCAAACAGCCTAATTCGTCAAGATGCACAGTTTGGCAATAAAATAACGAGAATTTTTAGATATACAAAAACTCACACATTAAATTATGTTTAAAAGTTATTTTTTTATACAAAATAGGTTCCATTTAACTCAATACACTTTCTAGCATAATGAACTAATGGCATGAATAGATTTTTGTATGTCTATACTACCTGCATCACAGTTGCTTGAAATGTCATCATAAAACCATACTTTCATCACGATTTTCAATTCAGGGAAAAGAAAATAATCACACAGTGATGTATCAGGTAAATATGGGAAGGGGGCTCGATACAGATATTTTTTTAAGTCAAAAATTCACGAACTTTTAACGTCTTATGTGGTGGTGCATTCTCATGCAATAAAAACAGCTGTTTTTCTACTGGATATTCAGGCCTAACAAGTACAATTCTTGACCACAAACGATATAAAACTACTAAATAATATTCCTCATTGAGCTTTACGTTGTAGAACAAATTCCTTCTGGACAATCCCTTGTGAATCATAGAAAGTAATAAACATTGTCTGGATTCTTGACTTCTGAAAATGCATTTTTTTTACTTTGGATCGACTTTTGACTTCCATTCTGCAGATTGACGCTTAGTTTCTAGATCATATTTAAAGCACCATGTTTCATCATTACTTATCATCGAATCAAGAACATCTGGAGCATTTTCAGCAGCTTTAATGAGGTCTTTACAATGCTCTACAACGAGCAATCTTTTAGTCGTCATGTAGAACAAGAAGTGCACCAGCTTTCCTTTTTCCCAAATCTTGAGTTAAAATATTTGTTGTTTCTCTATTTGTTTTTAATTCTTCAACCGACATTCCCACAGTAAACTTTCTGTCGATAGTGATGATTTCACAGATTTTTTCTATCAGTTCAGCACGATTTTTAGTTTCTGGACGACCAGGTCTTTCATCATCATTTAAATCTTGACGATCACTTTTAAAACAATTGAACCACTCATAAACTCTAGCTTTAGATATACAATCATCATCATACACTTCTTTCATCAATTCGTAAGTTTCAGCACATTTTTTCCCAGTTTAAAACAAAATTTAATATTTGCTCTCTATTCCATTATGCTTTTAGGACATCAACAGAATTTTTATGGTCATTCAAATGGTTGTAACTTTCTAACCTGTCATCTGATTAGCATGAACTTGGGTGCGTTCGAAAGAGGAGGCTCGTATCTTTCTAGCAATATATATGTTCGATAGATGGCGCTAACAGTGTATATGTTCGACATATGACATTACGTGTTCTATCGTATAAATTAAGATCCTCGTTATTTAATTGTCATACTGTGTAAATCGAAACCTTGACATTAATTTTTCTGCGAAAGCAAGAATTGTAAGGATTGTATCCGATCTCAAATACAATTTGAGATCGGATACAACGAGCATGGATATAACGAGCACTTCTTTTAGTACGAGCGAATTTTCTTTGCGAAACTGCAACATCGCTTTGTATATAACGAGGAATTTTTAGTCAGTTTTACCCAATTTTTGCCGCTGCGATTATAACGAGAAGTCCACGTATTTTGGAACTATCAGCTTCGTGTATAACGCGTGCCTGATGCAAACAAAAATTTGCTAACACTGTACCGCGTCTCGCCAGCGGCCGCGACGGTGAGGAAGCTGTGGTAATCCCCGAGATATCCGCCGAGAATACGTTTATTTACATAGGTTTGTTATTTTGTTGAGTGATGTTCTACTAAACGTTACAATCATGTCAAGAATTAGAAATTCCATTACGTTAGAGCAAAAAATTAAAATTATCGATGAAATTAC
>JAWQRM010000143.1:0-28617 GCA_033557675.1 Coptodactyla brooksi
TTTTATCAGTCGCTTGTTATTAGATAGTGCTCTGTTATATATATATAACAATATAATATATATCTATTTTTTTGTTCTATCTCTCTCTCTCTCTCTCTCTCTCTCTCTCTCTCTCTCTCTCTCTCTTTCTCTTCCTCTCTCCCTCTCTCCCTGTCTCTCTCCCTCTTCCTCTCTCTTTTAAGGTTAGAAGTAGCAATGTACTCCGTGACACAGTAAAACTCTGCCTTGTAAGATATTTTTTAATGAAACTCTTCAATGTCTTTATCGTCAAAATCAAACTAAACTAAATGCTCTATATTAAGGTGGTTCTTCTCTTAATTTTTAATAGTTAGTATTTTACTTTTAATCCCTTATACCGTACATTGATTTCACGATAACAGATAAACGTTAAAAATTTTCATATTATTACACTTACTTAAATTTGAAAATAAGCAAGTCTTTCAAGTAACAGCAGGAAAAAACGCAAATAAATAGAATTATATGTATAATAAATTCAAATTTATTTAATTTATACAGGTTGTTAATATTTCTCTGCTCATTTATGCAAGCTCGTTGAATTCCGTTAACGATTAATTAATTTGTTGCATTCCTAAATGTTCGGCAACCTGGGTTTTTGGCTCTTCACGTCATGGGGCAAATAAAAGAAGCACTACACGTTCCATAATGAACTCAATCTCCGGTATATGGGTTCAGTTAATTTCCGGTAGCTTGGCAATGTTGCCGGCGCATGCAGATTAAAAACAAAATGTGGCCTGCATTGAAGACAGCAATTTCGCACTGTGTACCTTCTCATTACCCAAATGAAAATATGTTATGCTAATCGATAACTTACTGCATCACGGTTATGAATTCGTTTATTTGCTTCGTATACGATGCATACATTTTTACGTTAAATTCGCCGTAGGCTAATAAAACGTATTTTATACGTATTATTTAGACACGAACAAATTATTACGTATTATTTATATACTAACAGATGTACAATGTGCGTCCTAACTATCGTATTTCCAAGTGATATCTATGGAGTTAACGGAAATAAAAAATTTGGGAATCTCCGATGAACAAAAATTTCTGTTGTTTGTTTCATAATCAAAACTGTTTCGTGATGGTTGAACTTAAAATACAAATCTATATGGTATAGATTACCATATACGATATGAGTCCATACCGTATGCCACCGAAAAGTTCACCACATTAAATGGTGAAGGAAAATTGTTGTCGTTTCAAGATTTGCCGACTGATATCCAGGACAAACTAGATTGAGAATTGTCATGTATTTGACATTTTTCCGATAAATTTATCAAAATATACACTACTAGTCAAACTTCATTTTCTTTTATACCGGATATCCACAAGTTTCTTGAATTCTAAACAAACGCGATATAATTTTTTTAAATTAAAATGACCGATGGATAATACAAAGGTTTAGTTCTGTTCACCTGCTCTTTTACATAACTCCAGAAAAAAATCATCTTCAATAGTAGCTCTAGCTACTGGCTCAACATTGGCTGGTTGCAGAATGGTTGCAGAAATTTTAGGTATAATGACTCGTTAAGCGCTCCACCAGGCAGCGCTCCCCACTTCACACATTAACAATTTCAAGATACTGGATATGAGCTTCTTCTAACTAGTGAGAATTTTGATCTACCCACGACCAACGATTGTGTCCATTAACTAAGCTGTTGAAACAAAATACTATTTGTCACTAATAAACATCCGTTAAACATAACATGGTTGCAGGATAATTAAATTTAAGATTTCTTGGAAATGTAATCTGAGATGTGTCGGCTTCTTCAATGTTGCTGGTGAAGCTAGACTTTGTACGAATGAAGTTAAACATCTTACAATTTAGGTTAACTAAGCGTGCGTCGAGTAGTTATACAGTAAGGATACCAGTTAATGGAATAAAATGATTTTAGGCGATATTTTCGAAAATTGTAGAAAATGCTCGGACAGGTCGATTTTTATTCTCAAATTTACGTCTTTTGAATTAAAATTTCAATATACAGAGTGATCCATGTATTAGCAATAATAGTTGATTTTTTTAAATGGAATACCCTGTATATTTTTGTATTTTTGGATTCTGCTTGATCACCTGATTTCAACGACCTACAACACTTAGAGTTTAAGTGATAAAGATAATGGTTTCAGAAGAGATTTAATGAAAACACAAAAGTATAGGGAAAATGAACAGTTTCTAAACAAACAATATTTTTCTACATCGCTACTTGTTGTTTGCTTTAGTGTATTAAATTTTCAAAATGTTCTCCATTGGTTTCTTGATAAAAACATAGTGTGTAGTAAAATGCCTGTCTAACTTTCTCTAAAACTTGAAATGAAATATTGTCTATTTCTGTGCGCATTCTGTCTTTGAGGTTCTCAATGTTGTTGGTTTTGTTGCATACAGTTTGCTGTTGAGATTACTCCACAGCAAGAAATCTAAAGTGTCTGGTGATCTGACTGGCCACTGAATGGTACCTCTGCGTCCAATCCATTTATTCTTAAAGATTTCATTTAAATAGTTTCTTGTCCATAGTGGGGCCTTGCCCCGTGTTGTTGAAGCCAAACATTTCCATTTGGTAGGGTCGGATCTATGGCATCTGAATGTAAGTTTGCCAGAGCAGGAACAACTTTGTCTCTAAGCAAATTTAAATATTTCTCAGCTGCCAAATTTTCTTCAATAAAAATTGATTCGACTATATGGTTGCCGATAACACCTGCATTTACTTTTTCAGAATGTTGGGTATGTATTCCATGCATCCAATGAGAATTTTGTTCTGACCAATATCTACAGTTCTGCCAATTTACTTCCTCATTCAATGTGAAAATTGGTTCTACGGAAAAAAGAATATTCTCAAGAGCTACCTCATTTCTATCCAGCTTCCGCATCATTTCTTCGCAGTCTGCGGTCTGGGTCGTTCTGGGTTGTTAGTTCCTGGGTAAACATTATTTGGTATGGATGATAAACTTTTGCATCATGGAAGCGCTTTAGAACAGTTCCATGACGTTCGTTTCCTTGACAATTTGACGTGAACATTTGATCCTCTTGCACACTTAATAAAATATTTATCTTTATATCATCGTCTACGAAAGTAGGTTTCCGCTTTAATGGTTTAACATGTCCAAGTTCTCTTGGAGATGTTAAACCTTTTGCCTTAAATGCAAAATTGATTATTTTTCAACGAGCGAACAATTCGGAAAATCTTTCAAGTCATTCTGTAGCAACAGATTTAATTTATTGAACTCTAATATAACTACAACAAATAATGCATATAAAAAAAACAATTATCTATTAAAGCATATTGAGTTTAAACTATTATCATCAGTAGACCAAATCTGAAAAAAAATATCTGCTCGACATACATTTCCCTAACCAACTTAATAGCATCAGGGGCGATGAAAGAGTTATTATGAGTATTTTCATGATGTGCCATGTTTCGATATTGTCTTAATTCTGGAGCACCTACATCACGATGTTAAATTAATTCAGGTTTGCTGGTAATGCAATTAGAACTTTATAACAAATATTCTAGTTGTAGAATATTTGATCGCACTTCAAATATCAGAATGTGGTGTTAGCAAGTTGAGCAATTTGTTTAGTTTGCCAAGGTCCGGTACGACCTTTGTAAAGCATGAAGCAGGCTAGCCAGCTTTTGTGCTTGCTAAGTTAATGTCACCCAGAGAAGCGGATACAAAGACACCTACGATCCTAATTAACCGAGCGCCCGGGTGCCGAATTCCGAATTTAATATATTCATAGCGCTAATTAACTAAGGACCAATTTATTGAGCTTGTACCAGAGAATTTAATACCAGGAATTCTCGGAAGTACTGCATCAGCAGTAACTTATTTATATATAGTTTGAATGCCAATAATTGCTTTTAATATTTCGATATTTTGCTTGTAATTTTCTTTCAAATTTATTTTTCTATGTGCAACATATACTGGCTGCGTCTTTGTAGACTCAGCATAGGGAGCGTTACACTTGACAACAACGCATGGCGCCGAGCCTACTGCCTACTGTGCTCAAGCGTATTTGCTTCATTTCGTTGAAGACAGTCGTTCGAAACGCATCTATTGGACTAAACGAAATATAAAAGCAAATGACAGTATGCACCCCCGCTGAAAAATTGCGATTCATCAAGTGGTTTTATGGAGGTTGGTCTTTAAAAGAATGCGCAGATTTATTTGCACACACTTTTGAAAGAAAACCCATTCCCGATAAGCAGACAATTTACAACATTGTTCGCATGTTTGAAAATTGTTACTTTGTAAAGGAATGTTCCAAGTGCCACTCAAAGAAGTCCCACCTGAAAAATCGAAGAAAAAATGCTGAGGAACGAAATGATTTGTGCTGCAGTGGAAACAGCTGACAAAATCGATCAAACAAATTAGCGAGGAATTGAGTGCAAGCAGAAGTACTATTTCATGCGCTGTGCCCAAGGATATAAGTGCTATAAATTCTGCAAGACAGGAAGAATGGAATTTTGTGAATTTTGTGAAGTGATGGAAAAGCCAAATGAAGAGGAAGACTTTACTGCAAATATTGTTTTCACCAATGAATCTACTTTTCCATTGCATGGAAAACACAATCCTTCCGTAGTTCGTCATTGGTCTCGGGAAAATTTATATAAAAGTATTTCTGTTCGCACACAATATTCACAAAAGCTGAACGTTTGGACTGGACTTCTTGGTAACCATTTAATAGGCCCCGTTTTATTGACGGGACCATAAACCGGAAATAATTAGATCTACTAAAAACGCAAATAGTTCACTGTTTGGTTTCAGCAAGACCGCTGCCCGGCGCATAATGCAATTATGCGCCGGAATTTTTGACAAATTTATTCCCTAATCGCATTACGAATGGGACAGGAAATATTAAATGGCCAGCGAGATCTCCAGATTTGTCCCCAAATGACTTTTACTTGTGGAGATTTCTTAAGCAAATCACGTATGATCATGAGCGAGTGGAAAATTTGGTGGACCTGGGAGCTGAAATTACCGAAGCAGCCATATGAATCACACCTGAAATGCTTGCTAATGTTAGAAGCAATTTCTCTGATCAGTTGGGGTATTGTTCATCTGCGCAGGGAGGCCTATTTGAACCGCATTTGTAATTCTATTGTTTTGTTTTGCATTCAGACAGGTTTTTAAAAATTTATTTTATTTTAGAACATTTTTTTAGTGTCTTTTTATAAAATTTGTTTAAGATTTATTTTATAAGATTTGTTTTTTACGCAATCAGCGACAAACATATTAAGAAAATTGAAATAAAACAGTTTTATTTCCCCTCTAGTTTTTTTAATGCCTTTTAAATGCTTAGACAACATGGCGTCGCCTGGCGGACGGACAGCTACCTACTGGTTGCGAGTACTTATTGCCAATTTTATCGCTTTCCCTATCAGTTATACTAAAAAACATATTTTTGACTAACGTTTTTGATGTTTACGTGACACTTATTAGAATAATATTGTCTAATGTTGTTTGTTCTGTGAATTTAATATTAATTGCTCCTTTGTTGACGACCACTATTTTTTTTCATTTTTCTTAAACATAAGGTAAACTGAAACTAGTCGATAAAAAGAAAAAAATGAAAACTAGCGTTCTTCAACAAAGGAACGATTAATATCAAATTCATAATGTGTCATTATGAATTTCATAAAGAAAACATATGTTCCACTTAATGGTGTAGATCTTCAGCGTCTAATGCGCTGTAAATCTGGGTAATAATTCGGGTACTGGGCAAAGAAAAATTAAATTCAATACGAACAGATGTACTGAGAAACATATATACAGGTTTCACGAAAAGATAAAAGAGGATCTAACAGGATGCACGACAGAGAGATACTATCTCTCCTAAGTTGTTCACTCTTGCCTTGGGGGATATCTTTAAGGGTCTGGAGTGAGTACAATCGGATTGAATCGTGAACATTTTATTCAGTTTTTTTAAGTCATCACACATTAAGTAATTTTTCGGAGTATAATATTTCTTCACCATGCAGGAGGTGGAAGAACTAGTGGATTAAGATAACCAAATTTATAGTCTTCTCATTTGAAACTGGATTTTGACATTTGACGATATTAATTGTGACGGACAGGACATAATGCTTAGTGTGCTTAAAAATCTGAAAGCTGGGGACTATAGGGTACAGATAAACTAGAGATTTAACTTCAATCTACGGTACAGGCAATTGTAGCGACAGGTGCATATTAAAGAAGTTGTACAAGAACTGCGCTCTTCCAAATTACGAGTCACATTAGAAATGTTATCTGCAATTATGCATAAGCATCATCCAAGAATAGTCCGTAAAAGAAGGTGGTAGCAATAGAATCTATGTTAGTCTGTTATAATCATCGTGCAATTATAACCATCGTTGAAAATACATATATTAGTTTAAATGTTTGTTTTATTCAAGAAGATTGTTTTCAGTTTTTGAAAGCAGTATAAACTATCAGGGAACGAAAACTCGCGTATTCCTGATGCCATATGTACAAAAATAAAAGACACTACATGTACATAGCATAATAATTGGATCACTTTCAAATATGAGCTGTCTAATGGAGAAACACAGATTGCAAGTTAATTACGACGTGCAATGTAATCTCAACATGGAAGTGACATGATTAAAGGTATGCAATGTAGTTATTAGATTGTTCGGAAAGTAATTTCGTTCCTTTCGCAGCAGAGGCGTTAGTTGTATTTTAACTAGCGAACTTCATTCTAAACCGCATATGCATTTTATATATCTTGACAGCTGACGTTGCAAACCCTGATGTTTCTTTTTGTGTCTAATGAAACATAGAGAATCAAAAACATAGTTTTCGGCACATTTTGCTTTTTTATTACAAATAAGGTAAAAATGCAGTTCAAGCGAAAAAAAAATTGTGACGTAAATGCCAGTAAGTGTCAAAACTGGTTTGCACAAGTTTGCAAACATTTTGGGAGCTCCTTTCAAATTTTTTTGGGAAAATACCACGGTCAATTGTAAAGTGTGGTGTCATTAACTGGATACACCTAGAAAAGGTGTATCCAGGATAAGTAGTGTTCCAAGATAATGCGAGACCGCATACCACTTTGGTATCTCGTCAAAAGCTTTTAGAGCTTGGATGGAATGTACTGCAATACCTATCATATTCTCCAGATCTGGCACTCTCAGATTATTACTTATTTCGATCTCTACATTTTTTTGTTGGACGGGAAAACCTTTACTTCAAATGAAGTCGTCAAAAATGACTTGAATCAGTTTTTTGCCACCAAGGATCAAAAGTTTCATAAGCGTGGAATCATGCTACTGCCAGAAAGATGGCGAAAGGTGTTAGACCAAAATTGTGAATATGCAATTACTTAAAATATTTACACTCTCATGATACGTGCTCCGAGGAATAATTCCGCGAATTACAGTGGAAAAAGTCGTTTGAAAATATCTCAATTCAGATAAAAATGCGTCGGAACTTTACATGTCAGGAGTAAAAGTGGTTAAGTCAAAAATTGGTTGATATTGTGTGATATAAATATAGCGAAGTGTTCCACTGATTATTATCAGGATATGGATTCCGCATTTTCTTAGATTTGGAGCAATTTTCACCGTCTCTGCAAAACCTGTTGTGGTAATGGATAATATACCTCTTCATTCCCTAGCGCTTAACCTGAATTATATCAAATTATGGAAACAGAGTATTTCTAATAATTACGTAGTGCATGAAGAAGGTAATAAGGCAGGTCAAATATTGTCACATCTAAACCTCATTGAACTAATTTTGAGTAAACTAAAAAAGTAACATTCGAGAAAATAACAATGTACGCAAAAGACACATTCTGAAAGAACAGTATAAAGCATTCAATCAATATAGATAATTCCTGTATACCTCTACAACCATAAGAAAGAGGGGCGATTTAGAGTAGCGGCACTGATTCTTGCATTAAAATTAGTTTATCAGTAGTTGACTCCTGTAATATATTCGATTCTACCGCTCATATAATTAATGTAATCATTCATCTAATTTATCCTAAATGCTATTCTCGATCTAGCTAAATATATACATAAAGGCAGTAAAGAGTCCCGTCTTCTTTAACATTGTGCATTTTTAGAGGCATCTTTATTCCATTATTTCTTGAAAGTTGTATAGAAAATGTCTATAATGCCAAAAATGAAAAATGTTTATAATATTTTTTCGTGTATTAAAATTGATAATTAAAGTGGTACGTATCTTCATATAGGCTAAATATACTAGAAGGTCAAGAACAACTAGCCTGTATACTGTACACCTCCTGTTTAATTTAAATTACTTAATATACTCCTATCGTTTTAATAAACAGCTCAATAATAGCTTACAATGGCGCGAATAGAGTTTGCACGTATAAGTTTCCAAAGCAACCGTAGGATTCCTGTTAGAAATTCCCCGCTCACCGACTATATCACACAGAGATACGCAACTTCCGTACTAAAAATTCCAGCTAAGCCAGAACAGTTTATGATTTAATATAGATGGTATATTTAATTGAATGTAGAAAAATCTCCCACAAACACTTCAATTGTTTCTAAATTGTCAAATAAAATTGTCGGTGTTTCAAAATTTTATTTCTTTCTTTTGAATTCACCGTATTAGATGTACATATATAAACAATACATAAGTCTCATTAGAACTACCTCGAAGTAGCCATACTAGTCAATGGGTCTTTTCTAGACAGAACTTCGTCTTTCCACAGTTATGCAAGAAGTAGTACTCTAGAAGTAGTCTCAATGATCTAGTTAATTGCCACAATTGTAGATTTTGGGTAAGTCAAAATCACTACTGCGATTATGGGAAATAAAATATTCTGGCACTTTTTGTTGATACATTTCCTAATGGGTTATTAACCCTAGAACTTTTACAATAAGCTATTGCACCTGCAATCGTAGCTGTTCTAGACGACGATGAAGCTACATTTCAGTTTCCCAACAGGATGAATCACCAAAGATTTATCATATAGATGGAGTATCATGGGCGCCAGATTGGACGTCGTAGAGCGATAGAATAACGATTACGTTCCCCGAACCTCTGTGAATCCAATTTCTTCTCTGGGGTTATTAAAATAAACGGCTGTACATCATCAAACCAAATACCGTAGATAAGGTAAGGTAACAAAACACTGGGGAATGTAAGACATTTTGAGTACCCTATGTATTAGGCTGTTCGGAAAGTAATTTCATTTTTTTCGCAGTAAAGGCGTTAGTTGTATTTTCATCAGCCAAATTCAATATAAACCGTATATGCATCATATATTCTAACAGCTGCCATTGCAAAGTTTATGTATGAAAATATTTTGTTTGGTTCTGCGTTTTCTTTTTGTGTCTTATGAAACATGAAGAACATTTTGCTTTTTATTATAAACAAGGTAAAACTGCCATTCAAGCGAAAAAAAATTATGTGACGTGTATAGAAAAGACGTGTTAACAGAATGCCGGTGATAAAACTGGTTTGCAAATTTTTTTCCAGAAGTTTGCAAATTTGCAAAATTCTTGGGAGCTCCTTTCAAAATTTTTAGGAGAACACCACGTTCAATTCTAAAGTGCACTGTCATCAACTGGACAAATTACTTTTTTTGCAAACTGGTTTGCATAATTTTTTACAAAACTTTGGGAAATTGTTTGCAAGTTTGTTTCCAAAACGTTTGCTTTAATTAAAAAGTGTACTGTTATCAACCGAACAAACTGCACAATTTTTTGCAAAAGTTTGCAAAATCTTCTGCAAGTTTGTTTGCAGAATTTTTGGGAGCTCTTTTCAAAATGTTCGAGGGAATACGACGATCAATTCTAAAGTGTACTGCCATCAATTGCCCGATTCACTCAAAGAGAAAAGGCCAGAGTTGATCAATAGAAAAGGTATAGCTGTCCACCAAGGTAATGCGAGACCGCACACGAGTTTGGAACCTTACCAAAAGCTTTTACAGCTTGGATGGGATGTGCCACCATACCCACCATATTCTCCAGATCTGGCACATTCCGGTTATTACTTATTTCTGTCTCCACAATTTTTTTTTATGGCAAAACCTTTACTTCAAATGAAGTCGTCAAAAATGACTGGGATCAGTACTATGCCAGCGACGATCAGAAGTTTTATGAGCATGGAATCATGATACTGTCAGAAAGATGGGGAAAAATGTTGGAATAAAATGGTGAATATGTAATTACGTAAAATATCTATACTCTCTAAGAAAATTGCCTTTCATTTTCGCCAAAAAAAAAAAACGAAATTACCTTCGGAACACTTTCACACTTTTAAGATCTGCGCAGGTGATTTACGCAGGTCTTAAAAGTGTGAAGGTGTAAGTTCCAAAATGTACTGTTATCAACTGAACAAACTGCACAAGTTAGAAAAATTTTCTGCAAGCTTGCTTGCAAAATGTTTGGGAGCTCTTTTCAAAATGTTCGAGAGCATACCACAATCAATTCTGTCATCAATTGCCCGATACAACTTTTAAGACCTGCGTAGGTTACCTGCGAATGTCACTTTAACAATAGGAGGGTACCTATCGAACGATGAGGGGTCATGATAAAAGGAGACAATTTGTGGAAAGAAAGTTAATGAAAGGTTTAAGATGACGATTCAAATTTTGTTAAATGTAAATTAAATCAATAGTCTAATACTAATAGTTCTATTATAGTTATAATTTTTAGTTTGCAATTTTAAAAAGTCTACATTGTGTATAGGTAATAATATTTTAGAAAATGCATACTTCGTTTTATCTTCGTTAATTACCTAACCTCTTGCCTATATTCCTACTTCCGTGGTTTCTACAGTTGTTCTTCATTCATCCCACTTGCATCATATGTCAATATCTCAATCTCAGTATCTATGTTTCCAATTTTCTTATCGTGATGAGCACTGAACGAGTTAAGGATAATAATCTACTAGCGAAAGTGCCTGCCTTATCATAAAGTTAAATAAAAGAGGAATTTTAGCTTCAAATAAATTTACAAGAAAAAACAACAAAACACGCAACGTTAAACTGGGATTTAATCCAGATTTGTGACCAAACAACGATTAAATCCTGACGAGCCAATAACGTTCACAAACTTTACGTCCACTATTACAATTTGTAAAAGGTACACCGCCACATAATTTTTACGATGTAGGTTTCAGGGTATTTGTTTAACGATTGATACGTGGTAGTATATTTTTAATGTTTACATTTTGACTACAAAATGTTTGTAATTTTAATTGCCTGCCTGCCTGAATGCTACTACATTTTTATCATTCGAGTGTACAGTATTCACAGGATGGATAAGTGATCGATATTTTAAAACTCTTATAAATGTTTATGTTTATTACCAAAAATCCATGACTTAAAAATAATGTGTGTATCTTGTGTAATACTTATATTTTGCGTGTTTTAGGTATCTTATGTATTTTCTCATAAATTTCATGATAATTTTCTCCTATGATTTATCAAGAGAAAATCATAGGAGAAATTGAAGTATAGGTTACGGGAAAGTCTACTATAATATCTACACACTTCCATGTTCTGCTTCATTAGGAGCAGAACGTGAAAGACTTCCACTTTGTAAAAAATATAAAACGTTAATTCACTGCCAAGTCAATGCCTATATGTACTTTATTCTTCTCTATTTACAGATATCGCATTCATTGTACAGAACACAAAAGAAACCACGTAATTTATGGTAATAAATTACACCAATGGAAATGAAATGTTTTGAAAGCCAACAGACATATCACATGTGTTACCAATTGTGAGAATTCAGATTTGCGAGTTCAGCAATAAAGTTTCCATTAGCATCTGTCTTTTTTTTCTAAAGCGACAGAGGTAACGATACGGAAAATTTATTCATGATGGCCACGTCAATGTAAATTTAGCGCGCTTGTTTATCAATTTTTACGTTCACATGGACATCGTATAGCGGACAGAATCAGCTCTAAAATCTGCTACAACTGAAAGTAGTGACCTGACGAAAACAGATTTATTGTATGCTAATAAAACGGAGTTGCATAAAAAATGTTATTTCGTACTAATTACGCTATTGGAAAATGTTACAGTTCCCAATCATATCAACGAACAAATGGATTTCGATAGCTTTTATCCTTGTTGCACGGATTTTGACAGCTGGCACCATAAAGGTTAAAACTACTGAAATTATATTTTAAATATAACATAAACGCTATAACATCGAAACGTGCACCGAGTCATTTTTTAGTTTTGGTGACAGTTAAAACATACATTGTTTTAACTGTATTATTAAACCAAAGTTTCCAAATCCACAGGTATTGTCTATTTAAGAATACTGCACTGTTGCAACGCTATACACTACAGAAAATACTATTGCGCTATTGTTTAGATTAGCTTAAAAACTTTCAAGTTTGGTAACTTTTGTTATAAAGATTGAATTATTATCGGGATGAGAGTATAAAAATCTAGTGTTTAAATATGGTAATGATAATACAAACATTTGGCGTGCGGTGAGTAAATCAAAAACAAATAAGACAAAAGTACTAAACTAAATGTGTATTATTTATTAATGTAATACCTATGTGATGAATTTTACATTAATTGTTCATTTATTGGCGAGCATTACTCTTCCACTCTTCCTTTTGTGAACTAGTTTCAGTTTACGCTACCTTCAAACACCTACATACTTAGTATCATGTATGTTGCCCAGTTTTATTTGGTGTCAATGATAACTTATTCCTAGGAAGATGTTCAATGAATAAGAAAACACCTAATTTCATAGGTTTTCCAATAATATACTACTGTAATACTGCCGTATAACATTCGCGTTTAAAATCGAAAACATTACTTTTTTGTCAGTTGTTAAACTGCTTGGTATATTTGGATAGTAATTAGTTGAAACTTATCTTAAACTGTACTCTCCACTATGTAAGCACTGTACTTTATAACATTATGACAAGTGACCATTCTTCTGGGGACAGTTTAAGCAAAGGTTTTTTCTTTTTGCTAATATTTCAGTAGAACATTTTAGGCTTTATATACTAAAAGAACAGTAAACTAAATCACAGGTAGCTAAATTTGATTGTTGAAATATATTACATTATTTGATACTCTAAAGAACTTTACTCTATTTCAGAATGATGATCTGAAATATTAGTATCATGAAAAGGCAATTTTGTTTCCTATTTGTTCTGTTCTCGGAAGAATTTTGATTTACGAAATAATATTGCTCGTCTGTCAATTTACAGGCAAACGATAGTTCACTGTGATTAGGGATACCTCCAATTTCAAGAAAAAAATGTAGATTACCAAGCTCAACAAAAACCCAACATTTAAAATCTGTTATTACTAGTTCTTAACAACTAACAGTTTCTAATTGTTAAAACTTTAAATTTTAACCACGATTTTAATATACAACAAAACGTAAATCTACTACATCACATACGAAAAACAAATATTTTTGAGATTATAGAAGCATATGAAATCGATAAATTTAAACACACCAAACCACGAATAAAATACCTGAACGAACAAATTAACATTCCTCTCACACATTTATACACCTACTTACAAAATCCATATAATATATAACACCAAGCCCAATTTCATGTACAAAATATTCCCGCTAAAACACATTCCTCCCCACCATAATATATCGCACCACAAGTGGCCACCCACGCATAGCAATAGACGCTTACTCAACACGTATTAACTCGAAACAGTACAGAACCCACAATATAGAACACAAACTACACTATACAACAATCTCAGACATAACCACGGTAAGATAACAATATTAAAATTTCATCTACATACATTAACCCACTACCACATTGTTGTACAAATTATACTACACCACAATTACAGACGACAAATTATGTCCAACAACCCAAATAAACCAACAACAATCTGACGTATAAGGTAAAAAACAAAATAAATAAACTTCCATCAACATACAATAAGTTATATAACCTAATATAAACAGACAGTCTAAAACCAAATGTATCTATAACTACAATGTTATTTTAGCTACTGGCAATGTCATAATATTAACCAGCTGAAGTCCGCTTTAATTTGTCATCAAAACCTAACTGTATATAAAAAACCTATAATATTACATTCACACATATCAAAATACATAACTCACTCACAATTAATATAATCGTCTCATAATAACAATAATAACAACGAGTAATATAAATAAATAACATGACAATATGAATCTTACAGAAGCTTCTGAGGATGGTCCTAAAAAGCCGAAACCGGCCAGGCAAAATAAAGAAAAGATAAATAAAATAAACCAGAAGGGTATTATTTACGACAATATCTATAAAGTTAGGAAGATGAATTATTTAATTCCTTTTTGGTAGTAGGTCTCATTACAATTTATAGTACACAACATCATGGCTCTGATGTACATCTAAGCTCCACTTCTTGACGCGTGTCTGGGTTTGTGCCTTGATTGGATTAATATAATTCCTGCTATCAGCCTCTTCAAATGGTAAATGCGAACGTAAGATGCAAATGTGTTACGTAAAATAATATATAAATACATAACCGCTTGCAAATGAGAACATTCCCCTGAAACGTATTTCTTTCAGAAATACGTTTTTTCTTTTAGAAATACGTTTCAGGTGAATTATAATAACCTTAAGATTTTTTAAATAATTTGAATTTTACCAAAAGCTAACCTTTTTCATGTTTTAAATACTTAAGAAGTATTTAAGTTAAGTAAACAAAATTTGCAGTGCAGTGTAACAATAGATTGTATTTTTTATCACAATCAAAACAAACTTGCGATCTTACACAGGGTATCCAAAAATTAAAACGAATCAAATGAGAACTTTAAGTGGTTAGAACTTCATTACTTTAAATAGAGTGCCACATTTTTTAACTTAGCAAGAAATGTAATTTTTAATTACCTATCGAATGGTATTACGGTATTTATAGCTAAGTCCCGTTTTTACAGAATGTGCCAAATAATCGTTTGTTGCAACATTTGGTGTTTTTCAATTAAAAATTCTAAATAATATATCAACGATGACATAAAACAGAAGCAAAATATATAAAGGTGTATGAAATGTCGACCGCCCATTTCCAGGTATTACAAATTCTTTTTCCAAAACCACTGCTAACTCAAGCTAACATTTGCGAGGTTACAGCTTCAGCTCCTCTAAGACTATGTGTATTTTCATATCGTGTGGTATTGTTGGAGGCGTATTATAGACAAATCCTTTTCTGTATCCCTATAGAAAAAAAATTAAGTCCGGAGATCTGGGGGGCCAATTTGAAATCCATTTCGTCCAATCCACATGTTTTGAAAGTAGGCATTTAAAAACTGTCGAACCTCGATATGATAATGAGGCGGAGCTCCATCCAATTGAAGCGAGATGGTTGTTCTAATGTTTAAAGGGACTTCTTCTAATAATACTGGGAGTTGGTTTAAAAGAAAATCGAGAAACATCAGACTATTTAAACGTCCTTCAAAGAAATAGGGTCCAATTAAATATGGGTCGAGTATTCCACCCCACACATGAAAGGACCACCTACTCTGATTTCTCATGTCTCTGCATTCATGCGGATTCGAATCAGAATAGTCATAATAGTTGTGTTTATTCACTAGACTATTCTTATGAAAAGTACATTCGTCACTAAATAAAACATTATCAAAAAAGTTTTCATTTATCTAACACCCACATGCAAAATTCAGTTTGGTTGTCAAAATCATTTCCATAAAGTTCTTGGCAAATCTCGATTTTATAACGATGAAATCTGTTTTGTAAGAATTCTTAAAATACTTGCTTGACTAATATTAGTATTTTGATATCCGGTTTTGATTAATATTGGGATTTTCGATAACTGAACGAATTACCGTAAAAACATTTTCTTCATCTTCAGTGACAGGTTTTCTTGTAATGGGTTTCTTATTGCTGACACTTCCACTTTCCTTAAACTGGTTTAATAATCTCTCAAAAACGACTGGCTTAGGATGATTTCTTTCGGAAAACCTTTGTGCATAAACTCGAGAAGCCAATAAACAGTTTTTATGACATTCTCCAAGTATAAAAATCATATCAATACGCTCTTCTTTTGGGTAAATCTTCATATTGACTAAGCAACACCACAACAATATTCAAACAATAAGGATCTAAACGGCCACAATAAAAAAATAATACCACTCTAACAAAAACACACTTTACGGACTGAAGTGATAAACAAAATGAATTATCTGACATTTCTAAATACCATAGGCAACTAGATACGTTAGAACTTTTACATACAAATATCAAATGTTCCAAAAAACGATTATTTCGCGTATTCTGTAAAAACGGGAAGACTTAGCTATGACCACCTTAATACCATTCGATATGTAGCCACTTAAAGTTTTGATTTGATTAGTTTTAATTTTTGGACGCCCTGTATAAGATGGTGAGTTTATTATAAGTGGGAAAACAAACATGATCTATTGTTACACTTCACTGTAAATTACGCTTACACAACTTAAATACTTTATAAGTATTTGAAACATGAAGATTAGGTTAAATTTTAATAAAATTCAAATTATTTAAAAAGCCTTAAGGTTTAGGTATTATAAACCTTATTAAAATGGATGCTTATTTTGATTGGAGAATTCAAAAATTCAATAATAAATAGGGGGTTCTATTTAAAAAAGCACAACTTTGATACTTTTAGGGCTTTTGATACACCCTTACAAAGTAACCATAATAGACCGCTATATATCCCAAAAGTTAAACTTTTTGGAAGTCACGTATTATGCCACAATATTCCGTACCGTACGGCGTGAATAACCCTGTATTGAAACTTTCTTGTCGAAACGATCAATCCACTTTTGGAAAGTTTCGAATTATATTGTCTTTAAATTGGAAAATGGCCTATTCAAAGTCTTTTGAGAAACACCTATCCGCCCATCTTTAACAAAGGTATATCAAAAGGTTTCAAACACCACTGTTGCTGCGCAAAATAGCCCACTACTATGTACCCTTATGCTAACAGAACTATTTAGTTATCAGTATGTGCGCCTTCGGCCAGTTTTTTACTCTGATTCATGCACGAAGGAAAATTCCATAAAGCAATAATAATTAAATAGCTACAATCATTATTTTAATTAATAATGATTTCCTTCTGTTGTATATGAGTACCGAAAGCAAGTAAGCAATTTTTTAGCTTTTAATTAAATAATAAAATAAATTTACTTTCAAGCAGATTTCAAACCTGCGACCTTCAGCTTCCACATCACCTGTTCCACCTTTCAGCTATCTAAGGTGTTTTTTAGTTGTTCAGAAAATCATTGTCTTGTTTCACCCCGTTTGAAAACCCGAACTCACCGCTAGCTCGCTGAATGAGTACACTGTGTCATGTTTCCTTATAACCAGGTATGTATAGTAAAAGGGTGTACATATTTAATATCTATGTAGATCTATGTAGATATGTAGAGCTCGGATTTCTAAGCATTAACACGTTAAACGCCATGGGGGTCACCGGTGACCTCACCCTTCCTCTATCATAGCGCCATGGGGGTCACCGGTGACCTCAACGTATAGTCATTCAAACTACTTTTTCTCGCCGCCGGCCATACTGACTGTTACTTTATTCGTACTCCGTGACCGGCACGGCGCTGTAGAACTATACTGCTATGTATTTGACTGTAACTATGTAACCCATGTACAGAATTGAATAAAACTTATTTTCTATACGTATCGTAACATAATAAACAAATTACGACCGTGTAGTATTTTTACGATTTTTATTTTTTTCTATCGGCGTTTAACGTGTTAAGCTTATTATAAATATTATAAGCAGATACATTATCTATTAAAATGTGTACGAATTGTGTAAAAATAAGTACATTAGCGCCAAATGACTTATTATTACACAATTCGTACACATTTTAATAGAAAATGTATCTGCTTTTAATATTTATAATAAGCTTAATAAAGTTGAGGGTTTGTAACCTTTGGCTTGTAGCAAAGTAAACTGAGTCACCACTACGTCAAAATTTGTATAGAACAAATTTTGGCGTAGTGGTGACTCAGCTTACTTTAATAAGCTTAGTGCTTAAAAATCCGGACTCTGGTGATATGTATATCCTGTAGGTAATTACACTTCGTCTCATAGGGATATTGAATTCTCGTCTGATTCGTTGGACGATTCGGACAATTCCGAAGATCACAATTAGCTAGAGAATCGAAAGATGAACCATACAGCACTAGGTACGTAGATTCCCTAAGAGCGTTGACAAACACACAACAGCTTCAGAATGTCCGTTTTTACAACCGTTGAGAGGATTCAAATTATCAAGTGGTATTTGAGCAGCAGTTCTTCGGAAGACGTTGTAAATTTATTCGCAGTTGCTTTCTAACATCGTCCAATTCCATCACATCGAACAATATTGCGTATTGTCAATCTGTTCGAAACGATAGATTGTATGACAAGATGTCGCCAATGCCACTTGAAGATGCGTGACCCTCGACAACCTCAATTGAAGCCTGAAAAAGAATTTTAATTAGCTCAAAATAAAAATGATTAAAGCTCATCAAATTGTTACTCCAGAAATGCTCTCCAGTGTAAGGAGACATTTCTACAATTTTATTATTTGGCGAAATTAGAAGGTATCTTTGAATATTTCATCTAGTTTTATTTTTAAATTTTAGAATTATATTATATAAGAGTGATCTTTTATTTTAGAAAGAATGAAGTTTTTGTTTGTCCGTCGAACTTAAAGTTCGAAAAGAGATACATAAACATTTATTGTTGATAGTTACAAAATAAGTGTACATAGAACGATATCAAGCAGTGCTAGCTTGACATCGCACGCGCACGCGCGGAGAAACAGGTACTGGCAGACGTTGGCTGGTGGGGTAAAATGGGGGTCACAAATTCGTGGTGGGAGTCATGTGTATTTCTGATATGAGATGACCAAAATTTAGTTTTATTTTTAAATATTATTAGAATTATTTTATTTTAGAGTGACCTTTTATTTTAGTAAGAATGAAGTTTTTGTTTGTCCGTCGAACTTAAACGTTCGAAAAGAGATAAATAATTATTTTTAGTAATTAAAAAATAAGTATACATAAGACGATGTCAAGCAGCACTAGCATGTACCTCCTCCAGGAACATCAGAATATTACTAATCACTCACAGGGTAGATCGGGGTACAGGCAGTCATGGACTCGTGGGTTTAGAGACGGCGTCACAAGCTCGTGGTGGGGGGACATGTGTGATTCTGCTATGAGACGATCAAGATTTTTTTAATCAGTTTATAACTGTATATAGTATAGTTATAAATACGTATATAACATACACAACATATGTGCCAAACTTTCCAAACTCAACAGCACAAATTTATGTGCGTAATGGGTATTAATATAATATTTATTGCGGATTTTAAAAAGTAAGATTCATTCTTTTCCCTACATTGCTGTCTTTTGTGTTCAGTATTATGTTTATAAATACGGCATGCGATGGACTAAATTATTGTGATCTTGACTTACTTGTGTTAGTTGAATCAAGATATGTGTTAAATAAACTGTGACGCATTCTCAAGGTCAAAATACTAATATGCATATCAATATTAGAATCAATAGTTATTGTTCACAAGAACTTACTGTTTCTTTCTGTTTAAGCTTATATATAATATTTACAATGAGCCATTAAGTATTTTATACTACGTATATTACGAAGATTCAGTGCGAGGAATAACTTAACAAATCTCATATCTCGTTGAAAGTGCAGGAATAATCAGTATTTTCTGAAGAAAAGAAATTTTCAACGAAACCATTTTTATCAAACAGAAATTGATCAGAGAAGACTAGTTGAATACAGATAGTTCAAGTAAACGTATTTTTTCACACTTATTTTATTCAGAAAAATACATCGGACAAAAATTACACAGGTTTTAAAGTTGAAAATCTAACTATTTTCAGCTATTTTTTGATCTAATTTAAATTTTTAGTATAACCTCCTCTACACTGTTGCATTTTAGAATTTTAGCTTGAATTTATGAATTACTTTATTTTACTACTTTATTCCTATTACTTGTATTCGTTATTATTAGAATTATATCCATTTACTTCTTTAATATCATGTGTGGTTTATATAAGAATAAATCAATATTACTATATTACTATTATTAATGATACATCTGGTCCAGAGAAGATCGTTCGTTTTTGGCATTTTCTGGGACAATTTACATCTGCGATACCTCAGAAATCTTCACTTACCCCTGTACTCAACAAGATAGAAGATTAAAAGTATTATCTCGAACTAACCATTATCGTTAGAAATGGTTAGTTCGAGATATGCATAATAAAATGTGGAGGTTTATAGTAGATAGCGACGTAATTGTAGAACATCAGTGTGACATACTGAAGGATCGAGGTTCGATTATCGGCGTGAACTTATGTATAGCGGTAGCCTTAAAATGGAACGCCTCGATAGATGAGGTGGTGTCGGGCCCGTAGCGACGATCTATCATCGTCTGGGAGGTCAGGGCATTAAAGTACGCCTTGCATCTTCATAGAGACAAGGAGAAGCTCAACGGGGCCTAACTACAACGAGACAAACCTAGAACAATGTACAATATTACAAATATATACTCAAGCCATAGCGTATACAGTTTTCACCCGAATTTAATGATTCCAAAACCAAATTGAATGGGTTGAGAAAGACTACAAACTGGCTACATTTTCATTTTTTAAGTTCTTGTCTTCGATGACCAACGGTGGTCAACTTAGTTTGCTATATTTTTTTAATCGATCTGAGAGTTTTTTGTGCATTCAGCCCTGTGTCCCAAGTTAAAAGTTGTTAATTTAATTTGAATTAATTTATTTATTTTATTTTTTAAAACTGTCAAGTTTGCCATGGCAAATAATTATCTGAATTTGACATTTGAGAAATGTCATTCAATTATTTTTCTTTCATATTTATTTCACGTTCCGCTTCGTTTTAAATGATTTGATTGAAACAAATTAAAATAGAAAATAACAAAATATATCTATATGTATTGCTCAATTTGACTGTAGTTATGCTCAATACACAATTCGTGCCTTCGATTTACATCGTACAATGGGTTTATCAAAAATTAACAGGTGGTTCGCGGCAAACCACCAATTTTCTGGTATTGTCGCATAAACAAGATCTTTGAGGCAGCCCCAGAAAAAGAAATCGAGGGGTGTAAGATCTGGCGAACATGCAGGCCAAAGCACTGGTCCATTGTTTCCTATACATCTAAAACCGAACTGCTCTCCTAAATAATTTACATTTATTCGGGCGTTATGTGGCGTGGCCCCATCTTGTTGAAAATAAATCCTGATCAATTCAGCAAGCGGAAGTTCTTCTTGCACTCGGAAGCACTTGGAAGTTCTTCTACAAAAAAAATTTTGTAGATTTTCGTTCAGTATTTGATGGTATCTATGTTGATTGAGAGTACCATCAATGAAAACTGGCCCGATTACTCGTTCACTGAAAATTTCGCACTAAACATTGAAATTAATCGTCGTTGAAAATTATTGTGTGCAATGACGTGTGGATTTACCTGACTCCAGAATCGGTGGATATTTCGGTTAAAGATTCCATTATTAGTAAACGTGCATTCATCTGAATACTCTTCTATAGAAAGTTGGGTCATCTCGAATCTGATTGAGATAAAAGCGGCAAAATTGTTACAGCGAATGAGAGTTGTTCATAGTAAAGCACTTCGTATCTGCGTGGGCGCCATGAGGTCTACACCGATTCATGTCCTTAAAGTAGAAGCACGAGACCCCCCGTTGAACATCAGACGAGGTTTTCTTGTCACCAAACAGATCCTTAGGTTGAAGACATCCTCAGTCAAGACGCTAATCGACAAAATACATAATCTCACCGTAGTTGACCTCACTGCTCCATATTGGAAGAGAAAACCATCCCCAACGCTAGCTGTTGCGTATCTCTTTCTGGCATCGAATCTGCTCCTCTTACTGCAAAATCCATCTCTCCCAACAATTAGCTGTTTCGACTTTATACATCCTGTAGATATTTCCTTCCCATCTTATCCCCTGATGTCCGAGAAAATAAGGAAATATTTCGTCGAACAATGCAGACAATTCAAGATCATTTGATTATATTCACGGACGCATCGAAATTTCTTCATCGTTGTGTTAGCGACCGAACTTGTATCTTCACGGCGGAAGCCATTGCCATCTTGGAGGCGACAAAATATGCAATGACGTCAGATTTTCGGAAGATAGGTGTTATGTCCGATTCTATGAGTGTCCTCAAGGCCCTAGAATTTCATAAGCAGCAGCATTCCGGAATCTTGAAATTGATTAGCGTCTTGGCGGAGTTGAAGTTAAATGCTACAGATGTCAAATTTTATTGGGTGAAGGGCCACTCTAACATCACCCCAAATGAATACGTTGATGCGCTTGCTAGGGATGCCGCGAGTAACGGTACAATCATGAACAACAGACTTTCATCAGCGGATTTGTATCGCTGGCAAGAAGAGAACTAATTGTGGAAGGTTGGCAAGGGGTTTGGAGGAATGCATATTTAGACCGAATTACGCACTATGCTCGTATACATCCTAGCGTCTTTCCGGCAGAGTGGCATTGGGGACACAATGTTTCGAAAAGATTTTATTCCATAATAGCCAGATTAAAGTTTGATCATGGGGGCTTCCCTGCTCGCATCATTTCTTCCTTGGAGTGCTCGTAGGTGCACAAGTTATATATATATATATATATATATATATATATATTAACCATCTATTTTTCAATTGCGGAACTTACGAGCACCAACGGAGAGTATTATTTCAAAGTTTGCTGTCCCTTGGTTTTTCCTTTCCGCAAAAGTATGAGCAGTCTTCTGGCGATAAATCGGTTTGAAATCTTTAAACTTTTGTTTCTGTTCGTTGACCAAACGGGGATACGTATTTAAAGCGAGTACCTGATAATGTAAGTTGTGTAATGGTCTTTGTAGCTCATGGGCAAGGATCCCGAAAAGCCAAATAAATAAATAAAAAGAAATTAGGCTGAAAAGGCTTTGAAAAGGCTGTAAAAAAATAACCACTCATCAGAATGACCAGATATTTCATCTGAGTATACGTAAGGCAATGGAAATTTGTTTTGCTAAAGAAAAGCACTGTAGTGGCACTCTTTATTCAAAGTATATCCACCATAACAAGGTGGTGCAGTGGATAGGAAAAAATCGGTTTTTAATTGTCCCTAGGCCAAAAACCGTAGAAAAGCAAAAACTGATGAAACCATCAAGAGAAGAAGGTCATCATTTCCATTTCTGTGATCTCCATTTCAAGATGGCGCTCATTCGCACATTGCAATACCAGTGAAGCAGCTGTTAAATTTACATTTTTGAAACGACAGAATTATCAGTCGCCATTTCCTAACAACCTGTTGTAAAACATGTTGTGTACGGAGGTTCAATTGGGAACTTAGGTGAAATGAAAACACATTACCCAACACATTCACAATATCACCCCTGAAACACTCCAATCTGTTTGTGTTGTCGAACATATTGTTTTGCGCTTTCAGCTTGGAGGAAAAAACAGTGGACAGCATATTGAACATTCCTTAAGTAAATCGTAGCCGACTTCCTTTTCTTGATGGTTTCATCAGGTTTTGCTTTTTGTACGGGTTTTGACTTAAACGAGTAAGAACCGATTTTTTCCTATCCGCTGCACGACCTTGTCGTGGTGGATGGGCTTTGAACAAAGAGTGCCACAACAGCTTTTTTTTCCGCAAAACAGATTCCCATGACTTCACGTATACTCAGATGAAATATCAGCTCATTTTTACCGGTGGTTCTTTTTTTACAGCCTTTTCAAGGTGCAAATTTAATTGTAGTCGCCTTGTATACAGAAGTGCGCATACGGTTTCTCGCCTAGATGACATTTGGGAGTGGCATGTAGCAACTGTAAACCTGATTTGTCTAAAATACTAAAAGGTTTGTATCAACTTCAAAGAATTCACTAATTTTTTAATAAACGACGGGATGCATTCATGCTTTGAGTTTTCTACCTTACATTATTATGTTATACATTGTGAGGCACTATATTGAGGTTTTCTGCGTTACGAGGGCCTTACGTTACACGGACATACGTATGTGGCCTGAGAAAAGAAAAGGTTAAGTATGGCTAATTTAGACAACTGTAATTACCTCTAGGAGCAGATTAAAGTACTTACTCAAAGCAATAAATATCTTTCTATAAGCCTTAAATATTCTGGTTTACAAACTCAATTTCATGGTATGATCATGGACTAGATTCAGGAGAGAGAAGACCACATTAAGGTAACTTCTGACGGGAAGGGTCTGTCATAAAATATATCCTTTACGGTGCCGTTCTTGCATAATGTGGATAAGTTGCAGAACAAAGCTTCCTCAAGGGCACATCGCTTATTAGCTATCTTGTACTATGCCATTATTGATCCTGTAAGTCTTCCACTGTCTGGCGCGGATTAGCGAACCACTTATTTAAACTTTTCAACACGATACGGTAAGCGGGTGTTTCTATTTCCCGTTTAATAGCAGATTATAATTCAAATATAACTGCACTGGTCTGACGATCCACACTGCAAAAATAAACGTCGGAAGTTTAATTAAACTGGGCTTCCAGCGTTTTCATTTCATTTCCTTCGTTGGAATATCGCGTAAAATGGACATTTTAACGCAGTACATGTGGATTTCAAAACTGAAAAATTAAGTTTTGTAAATGAACGTTCATCACACAGTAGAGTGGTCCCGTATTATGCGATCCAGTTACAACGATTCTCCATTTACTTTGCAGAATATATTGCATAATATACGAAGTTATACGCTTTCTGTATCTAGATAGTTAATGCCACAAATGCCTTACTCTTAAACCTTCACATAAAACGTTTAGATAAAAAAGGCAACTACCAATAATGGTTGAGGATTTTTGGAACCATTGGCTTCCAAAACCGAAAAGTTTATTAAAAAATTGTCGCATGGTTCGCCGACCAAGCCAGCATGTTCAGAAGCGTAATAGTATCCGAATAGCTTTGCATAATAGTATCCGAATGCAGCCAGTTGTGTAATACTTTGCTGTTTCTGTGCTGTTTCTAAGCGTGCAGGGTTTTCTACAAATAACAGACAAGTGTTAATATTTCGTAAGTCCTGAAATCTATGCTTAAATTCCTTGGTTGACGCAGATAAAAATTTATCGTGTGGTTCTCTTGAGAAATGTCAATACCAATCGAAACCAACTAATTACCCTATTCACCCGTTTTTGGTATAGTCAAAACAGTTTGCAATTTTCTTCTATTCGTCTTTAAAGGCAGGGGCCAATACATCGTAAATCCTGAAATCCACTCTCAAATTGCCTGCTTAAGGCAGACAAAATAACTTGGAATTATCATACGGTTCTCTCGAGAAATGTCAATACCATGTTGGTTCTATTCCCTCGTAATAAATGTTTCGCTTCAAAAGCGAATTTGCTTCAGATTCTTTTCAGAACTTTTCTTATTGACAGAATGTCACTATAATTACTGTTCATTTCTATCAAAAGACTTTTAAATCTCGTGTGATTCAGTTCCCTTGTTCGAGTACAATTCATTATATTTACTACGGTATTCGTCACGGTAGTTTTCTAGATGTACAACACAATAAAATGATAAGACGTGTTAAATTGTCATTCTTTTCCAATAGGGAAACAAATCTCTTTTCGGGTTCGGTCATTGAAGGACATCCATCAATGCCTACACAAACAAGTTCTCTTATATCAATGTTATTGCTCTCCATAAAAGTACTAATATTTTCTAGGTAATCTGTGCTTCTGGCTTGATTCGCACAGGTAGATATTTCAAAAATTGTTCATAAATAGGATTGTCTTTGGAACATTTATCTATGAAAAGCCAAATTAAGTATTTGGAACTTTTCAAATCTTCTGTAACGTGATCAGAAATGCGCTTTTCAATGCCTCTAACGCAGGTAGAATCACAGAGCTAGATTTTCTTAATTTGCGATATTATTTGATTTGTATTGCTATACTTATCAACTACTACATTGGAATTTATCTGTTTTAATTTTGGCTCATTTTCAGAGCTCTATAAATAACAATATTTGTGTTATGAGATAGTTTTGCTGGTTATGTAAAATAAGGTATCAGATGCGATTTTGTGGTGATTATATTAACAATTTAAATTATGTTCGATTGTTTTGGTTTGTTAAGCATTTTGGCATGTTATGTCATGGTCTACTGTTAAATCTAGGTGTTAGCTGATTATTTTCTATAATCATTAAGGTGTCTTGGTGTGTCAGATGTCTGACTTATATTTTGAGTACCACTAAAGCGTCTGCTGGTTTTTGCTTGTCATCTCGATTATGTGTTGGTGTAGGATCAACTGGTCTGATGTTTTTAATGCCGATTGTATATTTTTTGTATTCGCATATCTTGCGGTTTTCTATTGTGTTAAATCTGCCCGAAAATATAGTGAGTAAGTTCGGCTAGAATTGTTATTGTTTTTGATATAGTCAAATCGGTTTGCAATTTTTTTTTATTCGCTTTTAAAGACAGGGGCCAATACTCCGTAAATCCTGAAATCTGCTCTTAAATTGCTTGATTAAGGCAGACAAAAGAGTTTGAAATTATCATATGGTTTTCTCGACATATGTCAATGCCATGTTGTTTAGGTTATGTTATGGTAGGAGAAATGTGCAGTATTTGGTTCTGTATTTTGTGGTACTAGATGTTTAATGTCTCTTCAAAAGCAAATGTTTTAATCGCCTCTTACAAGAAAACTAAAAGACATCATCATGGTCTTTTTCAAGTTCGTTGTAATCTTTACTGTTTTCTTGTAAAGATGAAATAATTTCATGCCATAAAGAAGAAAAGCGATCCAGAACTTTTCTCTTCGATTAACCATTTCTTTCCTAAATTAACTATTTTTGATTATTATAAATAGACAATTTTGTAAAACTTTAAATGTACTTTTATTCAAGCTTAGCCTTTGATTGAAGGTTTGACCTGAAAACACAGGGTATAACAAGGGAAATATATGACCACAGAAATGGGCAACATTTTGTCGAAGAGAGGCAAAGAACTTGGCAATATGTAGGCAAAATTAGACGAATTAGAAATTTCGAACGATAATAAAAATCCTACACAGCAAAAGATTTCTTCCTGTTTCCCAATACTCTTAACATATGATAGTTTTAAATAATACCACCTCTGTCGAGTGTATTTATGATATGAATCCAACGAAATAATTATGCATCTTAATCCATAACCAAATCATCCTTCAATCCTAACAGTTCCTAATAATTAGATTCTAGACTCACAGAAGTTGCGGGTTCTCGCATCTTTGGCTTAAAAACAATGTTAATCAAGGCCACCACTACACGACAAAAATACTACTAAAACCGAAAAATTTTTGCTTTGGAGACCATGTCAACATCGTTGGCTGTTTACGATGCTGACATCGTCAGCGAAACATGCTCTAAGCAAAAACCTTTTTGGTTTTGGTATAATAGTGGCATTGTATAATTTTAGATTCTTGATTGCTAAGTTGTGAAATACAGCAACCGCATTAAGAGTATGTTGATTCCCATTGTCGTCTTCAGTTGCATCTGAAGAAAAATCATTTTCTAAATAATTCTGAAAAAAATCATTTTCTAAATGATTTTTCAATGATCTTATGAAATAAAGGGTAATGAAAAATTACATAAGATCGATGCTGGTCCAACACAGATTAACCAACTTACCTCTTCCACCAATACGACATGAACATATATATACAGGGTGTCCGGATAAGGGTACGGAGTGGCTGTATCTCGACAATGGTAAGGCCTAGAGGTTTGGGAAGAAAATCCTTATAAACAAAGTTGCCAGGGGAAATGGCTGGAAATTATTTTGGAGTTCGCAATTCGACCGCTAGGAGGCGTAACTGCTATAAAGAAATATAAAATTCGCGCTACCTCGGAAAGGCAGACGATGAGCTATAAGTTTGAAAGAATCATTTGATAGCTCGGGTAATACCGCATCATTTCGCCTTGCGACGTTTTTTCGTATCTGTCGTAATAAGGGAGGGGGAGGCCAATGCGTTTTTCAATACTTACATTTTTATATCTCCAGAACCATTCAACCGATATTAATATTTTTAGTCTCGTTTGAAAGAGCATTTTATGAATTTTTGAAAAAAAAATTTAGTGGAATCGTTTAGTTTAAAATAAATAAACTAGAGGACGTTATCTGCACCGATTAAATTTTTTTTAGATTTTTAAAAAAAGTTAAATGGAACGGTACCATTTTCATGACAGACCCTTAGCCATCATAAAATTAACAAAATTTTAGTGAAAACGCCATCGCAATATCTCCATCCGTTCTCGATTTATAGAAGAAAATGTTAAAAATTCGAGTGCCTCAATCGGATCAAGTTACCTTAGCGAGAAAAACAAATCACATAGCCATGAATACCCGACTTAATTTAAATCACGATTCTACTTTCTTGTCACTTAGCGCAAAATCGTAAACAGGTCGAGCCTTCTTTCACACTTTATCCGGGCTTCGGACTCGTTCAAAACTAGTTTTGAAGCGTGTTTAAAGGCCAACTTGCCAACGGAACATTAGTGATAGCAATAAAACAAGCACTAGACACTTAGATTTACTAAAAATTTAGTCACAAATAACTCACAAACGTTCG